>LJZU01000241.1:0-122307 GCA_001513805.1 Davidsoniella virescens | reverse complement strand
CCCCCCCTACCTCTTCAACTTCCCGGTCTAACTGCCTCATCTAGATGCCGTCGTATGAGAAGCAAATGTGTCCATGAAATGTCAACACCGCCTTGTAAGTCCTGCGCCGATGCAGGACTGCCAGCATCTGATTGGTAAGTTATACCGCAAACTGTTGTCCCCCTTATCAATGTCTCATAGGCCGAGAGTCTTTACAATCACATGCACGAGAATCCCTTATCAGCCTGCGTTAAGTCAAATATCGGCAGTTGCCCCAAGTCGTCTTTTCCGTGTGACACTAGCTAGTTCTAGATGCACTTTCCATGCGAGCTCATATTTGGTAAAAAAAATATCAAGACGTCAGACTATTCTATGCTATTTTTAAACGTCCACAATATGACATTGTACTACGTTGTTACACAAATTATCATATTGCCACCATCCAAATCTAGTGCCACTTTTACCTTCAACATTGAACCCTTGAACCTACCGGGCCCTTTCTTTTCATTGTAGCTATTGACACGCATACCACTTCGTTAGTATTTTTCCATTTCGTGGCCAGGTAGACAATGATCGTGACTACCGTCATCCACGTGCCCGCGTTGACAAAACTGCCAAGCGAGAACGTTCACGCCATTCTACAGATAAGCCGTCATTACAGGCAATATCATGGTCTGAGAATGACTGGGACTTGCTTCCACCAATCAACGAAATCATTCAAGGCGTGAATACTTTTACTCAGCATTACTTTCAGCTTGGATTCATACCCAAGACTCTTCTTCCCTCTCGTCTGGCTAGCCAGGACCGCACTATAAGTGTTTTCTTGCTCCTTGCCATTCTCTCTATCTCCTCTCGGTTCACGCCTTGTATAGCTAGTCGATTCAACGGGGATGGCATGAAGGCAGCCGAGACATATGTGGAACGAGCATCGGCCATGGCATCTCGAGAACTCTATGAACCACCAACACTAGAGCGTTGCCAAGCCTTCTATTTATTGGCTCTAGCCCAGCAAGGCAGTGGCTGGAAGAATAGCAGCTACATAAATATGGGAATAAGCGTACGAATGGCGCTACTCATGAAGCTTCACCGTGAAGAAACATATGCTCTCGTCAACTCCGAGCATGCCTCTCCAGAGCTTATCATCCGCGCGGAAAGTGCCCGACGAACACTCTGGATGCTTCATTCCCAAGAAAACTTGCACTCAGGCACCAACATGCCCATCTCACTTTTAGCATCCGACATAACTACGTTGCTACCATGCTCTGAAGCACACTTTTCTGCCGGTATAGAACCATCTAGTCGTGCTGCCCTCGAGGGGACTCCGAAAGCTCGCGAGAATCCACGACTACTCGTCGACCCCCAACGATCTCTTTTTGCTTCACTAATCCAAATCCACAACTTCTGGGGTATTGTCGCCCGTAAAGCGATGTCGTCGTCTTTTTCGCCACGGCCGTGGGAACCACATAGCAATTTCGACATCATGAACGAAAAACTTCTTGACTGGGAGCAAGGTTTACCTCCTGATCACCGCTGGCGACTTCTGACTCTACAAGACTACAAGGCCCGAAGAGAAGATTTAGCTTATCTTGGAGTAACAATGATGCCTCGCGTTTGCCATATTGTCCTGAGACGAGCATATCTACACCAGTAAGCAACACAACTATGGGCTTGTTTTGTTATCATTTGTTATTAACGTCTCTATCACAGAATGATACGGGCCGACTCAAATAACCGCCAATTCTTCACCAAAATGGCTCTAGATCTTTTCCAGAATGTTCACTTATTATTCGAACAGATATCGTATCAGTTCTCCGGCCGGTCTTCCGATGAAAGTGTCGGCGCTCAAATGGCCGTAAGTACCAGCCAACGATATCAAAACAAAATTACTATTCAACTTCTAACATACCGTTCATATATATAGTCTTTTGTTGTCTATACATGTGGTCTATTTGCTACATATCTTGTCAAATATCCACGTATATGTCCTGATGAAAACATCACTAGTGAAGGTCCCCATATGGTGCGCAAAACTATGTCGATTCTGGACGAATGTAAAAATGTATGGCCATTAGCTTCTCGCTGGCTAGAAAGCTTAGATCGCTTCTCTCGTGATCCCAAAGCTACATTTAGCAATGAATCTGGGATGGCTGATGGGGTAAGTCTTATCTTCCACTTTCGTATATATCTCAGGTCTTTCCTAACACTATCATAGCGCGATCCCATACCTAGAGCATTGCCATTGCCTCGGCCATCTTCGCACACTAAGCCTCTATCTCTAGATTGTAAAGCTTTCGGGCCCTCACACACCTATAACTCGGGGCCAGTACCACCACCGATTGTGCAGTCTTCTAACACTACACCGACTCTCCAACCTATCCTGCCCTATCCGTTCACAAATTCGGTCTCGCCCAATCGACCACCGAATACCGTATTACCTCCGTCCATCGGCAGAAATAACAGCCTATATGTGTCACCATCGAACTTGGGCCACAGACAACACCATAGTCGCATAAACTCTAGCAACGCTGCTAGTCTCCACCAACATCATCAACAACAATCGTTACCACCTACGTCATCTCTATCTCTTCCTCATCACTCAATGCCATCGCCAACAGGTCGTTTATCACCCATGAGTCACCATCAACAACAAACTACGACTGCAATAACTGTACACGGAAATTTCTCAGGTCAACATCAACAACAACAAACGCAATCGTCGACACAAAATCCAATGAATCTCGATCCACCCGTAAACATGATGACATATGACTCTGGACCATGCTATCCCACTTTGATGACCGGTGGAATGCATCTTGGATCAAACGACGGTTTCGATCTTGAGTTACAATTTTATATCAACGGCAACCCCCCATACATCCCAGATTCTCTTTTCAAGATATGATTAGATCTTCCGTTTTAGATGATATGGATCTAATATACAGTGAAGAATAAATATACAACATTTGATTATGACTATGATATCACGTTTGCAAAATGTAGTATGATATGAGCTTCAAACATTTAGAAAGAGTGAGGGATACGTATGTCCAATAACCCTTGTGACCCTGAATGAGTTACATTAGGTTTGTTCTTCCAAATCCGTATATTCATGATTTTCTCTATGGTTCCCGATTCACAAAAAAAGATGAGAAAAATCACTAGTACTGAATAAGGTATATGTAAGTAGGATTATATAGAAAGTTATCAAGATGAGTTTTTGCGTTAACTAAGCTCGTGGCCTTTTACGTGTGTGATCTACAGAGAATGCATCGGGCGAAGGATGTAGAGTTTTTGCTTTTTAGAGAGAGTCAAGATTACAGTACAGTAGAGATGTTTTAAGGCGATGTGTAAAGTAGCAATAGTAGTAGTAGTAGTAGTAGTAGTAGTAGTAATAGTAGTTGTAAGAAAAAGGGAATGTTTTGTGATATGGCGTTACAAAAAGGGTCTATATACATTTCATGACGTGACAAGAAGTGTTGAGGCGTGTGATGTGAATTCGAATAACATGGGAAAATAATAGAAAAAATTGAGTGCTGTGACTACAAGAACACAAGGTAAAAAAAACGAAACAAAAGTAGTAAAGTAGTAAAGAATAGAAAAAAAAAAAAGTAAAACAAAAAAAGAAGAACCTGTTGAACGAGATACAGCCAGAAACCGAAAGCTGAGCCGTTTATGGTGTAATGTAAAGTACGATAATAAAAAAAAATGTGCTAAGTGTGTGTGTATGGAAGATATGACAGGGTATTGCAAGGAAAAAAAACGACAAGTGTGGAGAATAGAAGAGGAATAATGAAGTGAGCTGTGATAGCACAAAAAGCGGATGGGTTTTGAAAAGGGAAAGAGACAAAGTTACATGAGGGTGAATGGGGTGACATGATGGTGATAGTAATAATAAAAGTAACTAAACATGCAAACGGAGCGGGAAGAACGGGGAGCAAGGACGGAAAGGGGACGGGAGTTGACCCAAGGCACAATAATATGCCAAGGCAACTCATAGCCGGCTTTGTTCAGAGAGTCAAAAAGCCATTCGTCATCGCGCAATCTAAGCAATCTGACGCTTGACGAGCTCACGAGCCCAGCGAGCAGTTTCCAAAGTGCGCGGGCCGAACTCGCGGTTGGACTTGGTCTCCTTGATAAGATAAGTGAGCCACTCCTGGCGGAAGACCTCCTTAAGCTCACCGTTAGGGAAAGCCTCAGCAAGATCACTGCAACATAGACCGGTTAGCGAGGAGATATAGAAGGGAAAGCCATGCAGGACCCACGGCTTAGAAGGAACAGGAATAAAGAGGGGCTTACCCAATGACACCCATAGCTGAGCGGAGCAGAGGTTCGCTACGGCTCAGGTAGTTGGTGGAGATTCTCTGCAGGAGAGAAAAAATGGCCTCAACATAGGGCTGAAGAACGCCGGCTGTAGAGAGATATAGTTAGTTAACACGTCAAGAATTGCATAGAGACAGTGTAGATGATAAGACTTACTCTTGTCGCTGGCCTTCATAGCAGGAATGATACCACCCCAGGCATCCATAATGCCCTCACGCAGAGAAGTGACATAGTCAACCATTTCATAAGTGCCTTCAGCAGAAGCCTCAACACCAGCAGCCTGTTGCAGAACACCAGCCACAACAGACAGGTAGGTCTCGAAAGAACCCTCAATAGCCAGCGCAATGTCACCGAAGCACTGGAGAATGGCGGGCTTGAACTGATTGGACAGCGAAGAGCTACGCAGATTGTTAAGCAGGTAGTTCATAAACTGGTCACAGAAGGGCTGCGACTGAGGGCCAAGAGAACGGGTGATGTCGCTGACCAGGCCAATAGCCATGGAGCAGAGAGCTGGCTCTTCTTGGTTGCCGAGCGCATTGTAAAGGAAGGGGCTAAAGGCCTCCATGTACTTGAGGAAGTTCTCGCCGACAGCAGTGGACAGCGCACCGATGGAGGCAAAGACAGCCTCGGGAACACTGGACTTAGTGCCGACGGTGCTGAGCAGCTGTAGAAGGACCTGCATGATGCGGTCGCCCTGGGGGGCGATCTCGGCATCCAGGCGGAAGATGATAGCCTGTAGCACAGTGCACAGGCTGGTCTGGATGTCGGACAGTGTGATCTTGTCCTCAACAGACACAACCTGAGACTGCATAGGGATTGTCTCTTCCAGACGCTTCAGGATAACGTCAGAGAGTTGAGCAATGGAACTTAAGCTCTCGACAGCTGAGTTCTGAACAAAGGTGTTGATGACTTCGTAGACGGCTGTGCGAGTAGAGGAGTCGCAGCCGGACTGGCTAGACATCTCTAGCAGTTGCTGAACACTGGTGTTAAAGTGAAGAGTCAAAGGGTTCTGCTGGGCGGAAATGTCACCAGCGAAGCGCTCGGACAGGTTCATCAGAGCCCAGCAGCAAGAAGCAGCCATCTTAGGGTGGGTGGCAAGGCCAGAGAACAGAGCCTTGAGCAGGGGCTCAAGGTGAGTCGCCGAGTCGATAGCATCAGGGCAAGCCTCAGTAATGCGGCCCAGAGTGTAAGCGGTAGAATCCTTGACAATGAGATTGCTGTCGCCCATCATGTCAATTAGAGCAGTGAGGCCGTTCCGGACAATAGGCTCTAAAACCTTCTCTTCGGGGCCCTCCATAACGGCACCGAAGGCGGACACAGCAGCGTCACGAAGGTGCCAGTCATCAGAACGGATGTTGGCCTCAACGAAGCTCAGAACATGAGACAGAATTGGCGAGCGAATGGACTGGGCGTATAGCGATAGGCACTGGTAAGAGGCACGAGCCAGGTTGTACTCATCGTCAGTAGCATCCTCATCCTGCTTCGCCAGCAGTTGAAGCAACACAGGCACAACCTCAGGAGCAGCAACCCGAGCGAAGTTATAGAAGGGGCGCATCTGGTCTGAGGAGTCGACCTGAGAGTTGTCGTCTTCAATGCTGATTTCCTCTTCGCAGACAGTGCTCCAGAATTCGACAGCGAGCTTGGCAACGTCCTCGTCCTCGCTCTTCATGCCGATAATAGTAAGACCAAAGAGAGCCTTCTCCATGTAGAAGCGCATGTTTTCGTAGTAGAGACCCATGATGCGGTTGAGGCAGCCAAAGGCGCCCTGCTGGATGCGAGAGTCGTCGGCCTGGGTAGCCTCGCAGACAACCTGCATGATATAATTGCGCTCACCTTCGTTCTTGAAATTGTTGCCGACGAACTCGAGCGAATCACCAAGGGCAGTGATGGCAGAAAGGCGAACCTCTAGGTTGGGCTCCTCCTTGCGGGCGCCCTGCACCACGGCAGTGAGGATAGCATTGGAGTGTTGCACTAGCGACGCTCTGAGTTCGACATCTTGAGATTCGCAGATGTAGCCGATGGCAGTCAGCGACGACTGCTTCAGGTGAGCGGCGCCCTCGCTGACGTTCTTGACTAGAGCGGGCATGAGGTCCTGCCATTGCTCGCGGGGCATCTCCAGGGCGGCGATAGCAGCAATGACCTGGGCAGCAGCGGCGCCAGCTTGTGAGTTGGTGGAACTCAGAGTCTCTAGTGTGAGAGCCTTGACACGGTTCTTGGTATCATCGTCGGTCTGCTGTAGCCACTTGGCTTGAAGCTCGGGTTGGCGTGATACATCTCTGGCAGTGAAGGCGTTCTTCAGGGCGATACCGGCAGCGGCTCTGATGGAGCCCTGGTTGGCATCATTGGCAAGTTCTTGTACTAGAGTAGCGAGGTATAGAGGCTGTAGAGGGAGAAGAAAAAGGGAAAGTTAGCACGTGTTCATGATTTCACAGTGGGAGAAGGACAGTCCAGCGTAAAATTGCTGTTTTTGACTGGATAGTGGACAGAAAGTTTGAAGTGGAAGCCTCTTGTTTTTTTTTATGAAGGGCAGTGTCGGATGGTGCAGGGGTTGCTGATCGCCAGCGGAGAAGAAGCGGAAAAGAGATGGAAGAGACTTACGAAGTTGTTCTCGGCAGCTTGGGCAAGGGCCTGCTCAGCGCTGTTTCTGGTAGTGGCGTCTGGGTTGAGGGGTTAGCAAGTGTCAAGGAGGTTGATTGATGATAGCCAGAAAAAAAAGAGGCATTATAGATAGAGCTTAGCGCCGGACAGTCAGGGGCGGGGGATGGAGCAAGGCTAGGCAGTCTTTTTTTTTTTTTTTTTTCGTTGCTGGGAAATAGCAGCTGGCGGCAAGGCAAAGCAGCAGCAGCAGCACATGCCAAAAAAAAAATCGAAAAATAAAGTACATATAACGATGCGGTGACGGTGCATCGCAGGCAGGAAAGCAGACAAGGCGATGGAAGATATGCTACAGTAACTGCTGCAATAGGAACAGGGACGGGGCGGAACGGGAACATCGAGACTTACCAGGTGACAGCGAGTTCGCCAGAACTTGGTTAATCTCGGACATTGTGAAGGGCTTTTGCGTGTATTGTTTTGATGTATTCGTGGAAAATGTCGGGGTCAAGCTGGTCGGGAAGAATCACAAGCTCGGCAAGTGCGGTGCGGCCAAGTTTAACAGATGAAGAAAGAGCAAGATGGCGGGCCGGCAAAACGTAAAAAGGAAGGCTCTCGGCACGGCAAAAAACCACGGAGGACAATAGAAAGGCTGATGATCTTTCTGGTGGTCTTTCTAGTGGTATTGTGGTCGACGGACGGCGGGAGGGGAGGTTTTTGATGCTCGGCCAATGGAAACTCTGTTTTCTTGCTCGAGTGGCGTAGATAGCGCAGAAGGAAAGAGCACGAAATAAGCAAAGGACGAGAGAAGACTGTACAAAGAGTGATTAGAGGAAAGGAAAAGGGAAAGAGCGTGCAAATACGGCAGTTAAATTAAAAGAGGCTCTTGGCGGTACTGGACAAGAGGAGCGGGAAAAGTGACAATGTGGATGATGGAAAGAAGAAGTGAAGCTGGAGCTGAAGATGGAGAGAAGGAAAAAAGAAAAAGAGGAAAAAGGTTGAGGTTGTTGTGGGGGAAATCACTAGAGAAGAAGAAATTCGCAGAAGGCGGAGGCCAGAAAGGCGGAAAGTAGCAGCAGTAATAATGACAACCGCAGCAAGCAGCAACATGTTTGGCGTAGGGGAGGAGGAAGGGAGGGCAAAAAAATACTGTGCTGTGCTGTTTTTTCTGGGAAGGGATGTCTTTTTTTTCTTGTTATATTTTCTATTTGGCAGCTACGTGCTAGAAGATTTGGTTGCTAGTCAGAAGTGGGTAAAAAGGTGGAGGAGGGGCGACCCAAACTGAAGCTGCCTGCCGTCCATGTTTCTTTGCTCTTGTTGTTATTGTTCTTGTTGTGCGGTGATTGTTATGATAGAATCAGTAGTCGTTAGACAGTGAACGTGAATCACGGCCAGAGAGGGGGCGGCTGTCGATGAGACGGTGAGCTTGTCGTTCTGTTTATACGTTACATACTATACTATCATACTAACAGCGTACTGTAAACATACATAGTCACTTGTATACATAATATCTATTGTACGTGTATAATCTACATTCAAAGCTGATAATTTCTACAAGCTGATCTGTTCCTTCCATCCCCTCCCTCCCAATATGGGTTTTTTCTTTCCTTCTTTTATAGAGGCTTCCCGGGTCTAAAGCTGCTTTTGCCCAGGCAATAAAAGCCTTTCGCTTGCCAAATTGTCAACTTGTCCATTCAGAAATAAACAAGGCAAACCTACATCATGCTCTCTTCTTCTCTTCCCTTCTGCCCTCCCCACCCCGGCTGGGAACGAATGAACGTAGCTGCAATTACATACTTCGAAGCCCATTTTCCGCGTTCTCCGCTTATTAACCAAGCAACTTATCGCCATTATTGTGGCCTCTCTCTTTATTTGTTTATTTTGCCGTAGTGTTTTCTTTTTGCCATCTTCCCCTCTATCTACCATGGCCTTTTTGTTTTTGTTAGTTACTATGTCAACTTGGTTCATGAGAAAAGCCCTAGTTTAGCATGAAATCAATAGCATAGAGCATAAGAGTCTTGCCGCAAATTCTTTGATGATTAAAATGAGGGGCAGAGTCGGCGCAGCTTGGAAACCCGACAGGGGATGCTTGCGTGTGATTGTTCTCTTTTTTTTTTCACTCTAACATAACGTTGATGAGTGAAAAGAGGCTGACAGACTTTTTCTCTCCTTGTTCCCAATGTCAAGTTAGCTGGCTAGCCTTGTCTGGCCATGTTACTTTCCTTACCGTAAAAGCAAATAACCTATAAGAACCTATGCTACAACTCTAACGCCTAGCTGCCAAGTCTGCCTAAAGTGCATTTTTGGATGACAATTTGTCGCAGCTCAAAGCTTCCATCAGCTTCTTTCTCCAAAGCACGAATCAGGCTGACCGAAATTTTCATGTGTAAAGTGCACTTTTTTCTACCCTTTTTTCTTCTCTTCGGGTTCTAAGTTCTGTTCGAGTAACAATATTACGTTACTATATTTAACAAAAGAAAGGGGAAAGAAATGGCAAAATTGTTGTGACACATGCTACTCCTCGTACTTCTTCTTCCTTAAGCCGCTACCAGACCAAAAGGAAGTAAAAAATCAAGCGTGTTGTAGTTCACCCGCATGCGCAACCAGGCTTCTTTTTCCTTGGCTGTTCTACGATCTGCCTCTCGATTCCTTTTTTCAATTTGCTTCTCCTTCGAAGCTCTATCACTGGCTACTTGCTATCCTATAATCAATCCTATGTGAGATGTCACCTTATCATTATCGGTACTTTTACATGTCAGCGAACTTTGTATACTCAATTACAACTACAAGTCCATGTCTACGAGCTAATATGCAGATGCAGCAGAAGCCGCTGGTGCATGGCATGAAGTCAGTTCAAGTGCATTGTAACCCTCCCTCAACCAATCCCTATATATGACATTCATCTGAAAGTAATGTGTATTGCATTGTATCATTTAACAACTAGGTTTTTATGTTCTTTATCAAGGGTTTTTTTTTAGTCTTTGTAAGCACCCTGACACTTGCTTTGTTCCTTTCTACATTTGTTCGTCTTGTTGAAGTCAAATCGAGGCCGTTTTCATGTTCATCTCTTCATTCTTCAGGATTACCTGAATAGTCGTCATAACAGATCCTTTGAAAACAACTGAAGTTAGATATCTGTTAATTTCAGCGTCCTTTTCCTTTCATCCCCTGGTCTTCGCATTTCCCATTTTAGTTCTCCAAATTCAATTCATAATGCAAGAAAAAAACACATTACACATGTGTGCCACTCTGAACTTTTTTAGTTAGGGCCCTACCAAGGAAGGGAGTCGTAGCGTACTGAGATATCATCTATCAAAAACATAGTAAAATGACCACCCGCATGGCGTGCATATCAGTTCCAAGTCACATATTTAACTTTACCTCTTTTAATTATCTAAGCAATGAATACTGTCTTTCACGTATTTGGACCCTTTGCTTCAAGGCTTTAACTTTTCTATTCATTCTTTGATTATTCATTGTTTTGACACTGATTATTGTGGACCAAAACAAACGAAGAAGAATAACATAGTTAACATAGACAAGCAATGGCGGGAAAAAAGGTACCAACTGCGGGGAATGTTAAAATTGCCTTCTCAATTCGCGACGTAATATTGATCTAGGTAACCTTTGATATTTTTAATTTCATTGAACTAGTCGAAGTGGAGTATACTGGAGATGGGAAGTAGAGACTTTCAAGTCTTTAAACCGAAAAGAAACTATCCATCTCAGCATTTCACACGGTCGATTCAATCATAAAAGTCACGTGAATCTGACTAATATGGCAGGATAAATATGGATACAGATAGTACAGTTGCAGATGATCATAATTGAGTAGTTTTTCTTCAATTATGTATCTGTGAAACTTACCTGCTAGCTCGTTGTAACAACCTAGTATTAAGCCTAGTTGTATGAATATAAACTCTTTGGAATTAAGAACCTTCCTTCTTGTATGACATATCAAAGTGTTATATACAAGCATGATCACATGGGAACATATACATGTATATATATATATATTACACCACAGCTATAAGTAAACGAGAACCTACTGTGTTGATGTAACACATATGGCTACAGTGTGATAAATTTTGTCACTTATTATTATATCATATAACTGGTACAAATCACAATAAGGAAAGGCATTCTTTATATAAATCGAATTTTGAGAATACATCTTTGAATTTGATTTTGAAAAGAATCACATGTTAAGACTTTGACTTCGTTATAAGAAGAAATACACAACAAAAAAAACTCTTGGTTATTCGTTCATCATAGATGCGGGTTAATCCGCATCACTTTTAGCCTACTCTTCGGTTGCACAAAAATAGTAGAAACATGTTAGCAAAAAGAAACACTCAGGAACATTCAGCTATATGTGTATATCAAGAGTGAAGAATGGCAAAACCGAAAGATAAAATAAAATGAAAAGACTTACATCTTCTCGGCCTGTTTCTCCAGGTTTTCGATATCAACTACACCAGAAGTGGCGCCCGTTGCCTCATTGCTAGCCATAGGGCTGCCAGGCACCGGAGTGTTGGGACGGCTTGAAGCAAACTATGTATTCCAAGGAATCATTAGTCACGACATGGCTTCCAAAGGTAAGGAAAAATGGAAAAATGGTTTTCAATGTAAGGACATGTAGGAAAATAATATGTTGAGATAGAAGAAAAAGAGAGTAAGAAAGATGTAATCAAATCTGGAGTGAGAGAGGAAAAAAGGGACAATAAGTAGTAGGGAAGTGTAAATCAGAATATGTACGAGCCGTAGTTTTCTTTTCAAAGACCAAAAAAAATACATAAGTTTTTCCACCATTTTCTGCTAGCTAGGGGCATATATGATGTAATGTATGTGAGTTTTGTGGTGGATATGCGTCTGGGAGATTTTAGGTGAATACATAACAGGGTGGTTATATGTGTGTATATATGCATGTGATCATGTATAAGTCCACCAAGAAACTCGCTATTAATTTATAGCTTGCTCTTGTTAGACTCGGGAGCGGGACTCACGTTGCTAGCAGCGCTCAGAAGCGCAGTCAGCGAGCTCTGAACTACATCCTCGTGGATGCCCACACCCCAAACCTTCTCTTTAGACTGTCCTACTGAGCACTGAACGTAGGATGCGGCCTTGACGTTGGTACCGCGACCGATGGCGTGCTCCTTGTAGTCTTGGACATCCAGGTCGACGCCGAGAATACCCTTGAGGCCGTTGGCCAGACTGGAGATTGGACCGTTGCCGCGGCCACTGATTGTGTACTCCTTGCCATCTACCTCCACAACACCTTCGAATACACGCTTCATGTTAGTGGTATCCTGCGATTTGCCGGGTCCCGGAGGCGCGGGTGAGCGCGAACGGTCGGGCGAGATGTTGTAGTCGATCAACTTGAAACGTTGGTTCTTGTGCAGCGAGTAGGTAGTTTCGAATAGCTCGGAGATCTCATCCGACAGAAGCTCGCGGCCCAGCTGGTCTGCGCGCGTCTGCACAATGGACGAGAAGGCGACTTGTAGACCACGGGGTAGATCGAGCTCCAGTTTGCGCAGGATAATCCACGCGGCACCACCCTTTCCAGACTGAGAGTTAACACGGATGATAGCCTCGTATGTGCGGCCAATATCGCTAGGATCCAGAGGCAGATATGGGATCTGCCAATGGTCGTCATTGCCCTTGCCCTCCTTGGCACGGATCTGGAAGCCCTTCTTGATAGCGTCCTGGTGCGAGCCACTGAAAGCGCACACAACCAGCGAGCCACCGTAAGGTGCTCTCGGGTGTACTGGGATCTTGTTGCAAATCTCAACAGTGTCAATGACAGCGCCCATATCAGAGAAGTCGATGTTAGGGTTAACGCCCTGAGTGTAGAGGTTTAGGGCAAGAGTGACTAGATCGACGTTACCGGTGCGCTCTCCGTTACCAAAGAGACAGCCCTCAACTCTGTCAGCGCCGGCCATCTGAGCCAGCTCGGCAGCAGCCACAGCGCAACCACGGTCGTTGTGGGGGTGGAGAGAGACGCAGACAGTCTCGCGATTGGTGATGTTGCGGCAGAAGTACTCGATCTGGTCAGCGTAGACGTTGGGAGTGGACATCTCGACAGTAGCCGGCAGGTTGAAAATGATGGGGTTCTCCTTGGTAGGCTCCCAGGCGGCTTTGACGGCCTCGCAAACCTTGATAGCAAACTCGGGGCTGGTATCAGAGAAGGTCTCGGGCGAGAACTCGAAAGCCCACTCAGTGCCGGCGGTTGATGGGTCATCCTTGGTTAGCGAGCGGACCAGCTTGGTGCAAGCGACGGCCTTAGTGATAGAGTCTTCCTCGTTACAGTCGAAGATGACGCGGCGGAAGCATTCGCTAGTGGCGAGGTAGATGTGGATGATGGCCTTCTTGGCACCCTTCATGGCCTCTATAGTGCGCTTGATCAGCTCTTCACGGCAAGGCGACAGAACCTGCAGCCAGACATCGTCGGGAACGACTCCGGGAGTCTCGATCAGGCTACGCGTGAAGTCGAAATCGGTCTTTGATGCGGAGGGGAAGGAGACCTCGATCTCCTTGTAGCCCAAATCGACAAGCATCTTGAAGTAGCGCCACTTCTCATCGCGGTTCTACAAGGCAAAGCATGGTGAGTTAGCACGGCATTTTCGGGAAGAACTGAGACCAAGAAGTGCAACGCCATTGCGCTCTGCCGTTCTTTCTTGCTGAATGGCAAAGTAAGGCGCAAAGGTCCAACTAGAACCAAGTAAGCCCGACTCCAAGCCGCCATGTCATCTTTTGTATATAGTCAGATCTCGAGGGGTGCGATGTATTCGGGGAGGACTTACCATGGGATCAACCAGCGACTGGTTACCATCGCGCAGATCGGTAGACAACCATCTAGGCGCCTTGTCGAGGGTCTTGGAGGGCCATTGGCGATCGGGGAGGTTAAGGGGCTTGAAGGGCTTATACTTCTTCCAGGGCTCCTTAAGCCTATATATTCACCAGATAACAGCGGCTCAAATATTAGTGACGGAAACGAGAAAAGAAAAAAAAAAAGAAGCATCGGCCAATCGAAACACGGCGTGACTTACATCGGCATGACGGGCGTTGTTTTTTGTTTTTGATTTAGTGAGTAGACGCACTATTTGGTGGTAAAAAAAATGATGAAGACTCGACAAGTGATTGTTCACTTTCCTCGTGAGTTTCTTCGGAAGATGACGAGGCTCTAAAAAGGCCGAAGCTAGTTTTTGATTCTCTGGCAAATATCGAATCAGAATTGGAGACGGTCTAGGTGGAGGAAGGCACGAAGGGCAGCGAAACAAGGAATTGCTCTAACCTTTCGATCTCTGAACAGATTTTTGGTGGGGTTGGCGGTAAGGTTTTGTACTAGGATCAAGGACGATATGAGATCAAGCGTTTTGCTTTAGTTCTTGCTGATATTGAAGCAATGGAAGAGAAAGAACTCAAGTTTATGATATAGATAAGAAAAGAGTGAATATAGGCCGATTAAAAACAAAAATCTGAGGATATTTATATTAGTGAGGCCGAGTCAGCTATTAATCAGAAGTCTTGTTAATCCTGGAGGCAAAGTTTGTCACCTTGAAAATTTTTAACAGAAATACTCGTAGCTAAAAGAAGAGAAAAAACACTACACTAAATTATTGGAACCCTTAACCAATGCAAATACATACATACATAGAAACTAGACATGATACAATTCTACTACAATTCACTACTACTCACACAAAAAGACACAGTCTACATGCCTTATTACGGTATACCGGAATATATATACCTCTTTTAATTATGACTTTTTGAATGTTTTTAGACTTCAGTGCCGTTGATAGTATAACATTCGCTTCCCTATCGGCTGACTCATTCCCAAACCGCTTCTATGGTCTACTAGTCGTCACATAACGCCTTTTCTTTACTTACTAGTCCTTCGCTATGTACCTCACTAGAAAGAATGACAGACAAAACTGTAAAATAAATAAATCGATCAAAGCACCCTGGATCTGTGCCATACATGTGCGTACGATCTAGAATCATCGAGCGAGTCCGGCGTATAACTGATAAGTTGATTTGATGAATTACTACATAGTAGTCACTATAGTAAAAAGCTATTAAGGAAGTACTCTCATAGAACCTTCAACCATACTTATATTCAAAAAGTCATGTAACTACGTATACAATGGATTATGATTTGTATGTGACCTTTGATGTACTGAAAACATCTTATGATTGCCAACTCAGTAGCATACAAATCTTATTATCTCATAGCAGTTTTCCGTTCTGCTGCTTCAAAGCCCGTAGAGGAAGATAATTTTTTACATTCCAAGGTTGACGTTCGACTGACTTGACATGAATTGGATGGATATAATCGGCCTATGATCAATTCACGCCTTTATGCAGGATCCACAATCAATGACGCTGGTTAGTCATTGGTGCGCCCTTGTCAAAAAACATACATACATACATACATACATATCATACCATTCACAACATCTAGGATAAATAGTAATAATTAAGAACAAAATGAATATAGTAGAACATATGATAGATGTATTTTTTTTCGATATGCAAAATGTTGGCTCGTTGATGCCAAAAGGTAAGATATAGATATAATAAGAAAATATATGCAGAGAAAAGTATATGCAAAGAAAGAAGAGAAAACAGAAAGAAGAGAAAAGTTCCCTCTCTTTCTAAATGGTGACAAGAAATCGCAAGAAAAGTCAGAACCACCAACTAAATAAAAACCCTGCATATATAAGATGCCAATGAAAAATGCATGCTGTACGACAAATGAGAAATAATCAAAACAGGAACCCCCCAAAACAGATCCCAGGTATCCATCTATCTACCAAGTAAACGACTCCTCAATGAAATCCACCACTGTTCCGTGATCTTGCGCCTGGCGTACGCCCATGCGGACATCATCAGCCAGTGCACCGGCACCACATACCGTGACAACCATGGAGCCCACCTGCTCCTGAACCTCCTTGCGGAGAATCATCTGCACATTGGGACGACCGGGGAACATCTGCACTGTCGAGCTAGCAGAGACAATTTCGCGCGGGTTCTTGGGTCGTGTGATGAAGAGCTGGATGCGTAGAATATCCTTGCGGTTAGGTAGACGCAGGACAGTGTCCATCCACGGGCGAATCCATTCGAGAGCATCGTAGTCACGCACAATCCATACCAGTGTGATACGGCGTGTGGCTACAGTGCCGTTGTTGTAGCCCTCGATGATGGGACGAAGATATGAGATCTGGTGAGTGATGCCAGTAGAGCCAGCAAACAGAACAGCGTGACCATAGCTATCAAGAGAATGGTGACCACCATAAGGACCTTCGAATGCCGCAGCAAGGCGGGTTAGGCGATTTCCATCGGCAACAGCGTAGTCGTATAGCTTACGAGTGAAGCCAGTCTGAGCACCAATGATGAATGACACAGTAGTCTTCATGTTTTTGCGGTTAGCACGAGTCACCATGGAGCTCTTCTCGGCGGCAGGCACGTCATCATTGTCTTCTTCATTCTCAATCCAAGCAATGGAGAATGGGTGGTTCTCGAAGGGGCTGATATCTTTGAAGCGGAGGTAAGCATGGGTGCCAGGGCTAATGTTAACATAGCGGGGCAGGTGCATAGTGACACGGGTGCAGTCACCGGGCATAGCCTCGATGATAGCCTCAGTGTAGCCACGGCCAGAGTAGTTGCAGTATACTAGACGGCAGACACGGGCAACACGCTCTAAGAACCACATGCACAGGATACCGATGGTCCAGCTGGTCTGGGGTAGATAGCCAATCTCAGCAGACAGGCAGTGAGCCAAAGTCATAGCAAAGGAGAGACCGGCGAAGAAGATGTGAGCATTTAGGAATGTCTCGTAGAAAGCGTGGCGGACAGGTGAAAAGGAGGTGATGAAGATGATCACCATAGCAAGGACTCCAATGAAGCCGGAGCTGATGAAGAGCTCGTTGTTAAAACGACGTCCAACAGAGGCCCAGCCGCCATCAGCTACTTGGACATACAGCCACGAGCAAGTGTGAATAATAACTTCGATGATAGTCAGACGACCCAACCACCGGTGAACCAGGTTGTAAGTATCGAAGCTGATCTTGAGGATGGCGATAAGAGGGTTGTTGCGGGTGCCAAGCAACATCAGCGGGACCATGTTGACCAAGGCAAGGGTGCCGGAACGGCCACGCAGATCGGCATGGACGGCGAAGATGTTCTCGTTGGACCAGTCTAGGACAAACATGTAAGCAATGTTGCTGGATATGTAAATACCCAGCATGAGGGAGTGCAGGCGCGAAGGCAGAGTTCCCATGTTGGCGGCCTTGGAGAGGCGGAATTCGCGGTTGTGGCGCTTGTTCCATAGAGGCGCATACAGCAGATGCTGCTTGAGACTGGGAAGCCAGTTATTTTGGGTGAACTTCCAGTAGTTTTGCTGGTCGGGACGTGAGGACAGAGACGAGACATGGCGAATATGCATCCAGGTGACCTCTGACAAGCGAACAGCGAGAATGATGAGGCCAAATATGCCCAGTGTCCACCACAAGACATCGACAAAGAGCAGGTTCATAGGCTGATCGACACCACCGAGGCCAGAGTGGTATGGAGAGATGGTGTTGGTAGTTTGGGGGGCGTCTGAGGCGGCAGACCGCATGTCCAGTGTCGGAGAGCCGCCGGGGGCGACACGACTATAGGAGTCCATCGTGATGTGGTCGAAGTTGATGTGTATGACAGTATTGAAGAAAAGAAAACGAAAGTATAAGATTCTAGTTGCCAAGCTACTATGACAAGTAGAAGGCCAGGCGGAAGCTTTGGATGATGCAAGTGGCACAGCCAGGGAAGTAAAAGAATGGAGATGCGATATGCAAAACGTAAGATGTGATGTGCCCTTCAGAGGGGGAAACAGAACAGTAAATGAAGATGCGGCAGACGATGATCTGGATCTGTAGAGAAAATTGTAGAGAGTTAACACATCTATCTGGAAGATGAGAGGCGGCGCCACGGCCAATATAAGGCAGCAGAAACAAGAACAAGGAACAAACAAATAGAGACCAAAAGAGCGTGATAGTGGATAGTGAAAAGAAGGTTAAGTGACGATAAGAGAACGAAGGCAAAAGACGGCGGAACAGAAACGACAGTGCGCATGTACCCTTTCGGCGCAAACAGAGCAATGGCTGGCAGGTGAACGAGTGAATGAGAGAATAAGAGAATGAAAATATCGAAGCAAGAGTCAAGCCCAAAAGAGCAAGATGGTAGCAGCTGCTGCAAGTCAAGCACTTAAACAGAGGCTGGAGTAATTAAGACAAGACGCTTCTTCTTTTTTATCCTGTTCTTGCTAGGTTACAAATGGCCCCAGACCGAACGGGTGCAGATGCTGGTGCAGGTACAGGTTATAAAGGTATAACAGCAGGTATAAGTGGTGCAGATGGGTCGATGCCGGTGCTTTGCGATCCTTGGGTTTTCCAGCGGTCGGGGCAAGCAATGACATCAATAAAGCTTGCCTGACTAGCCAACTAAAGGACCAGGGTCAAGTATACATATAAGTATATATACAGCGATAATCGAGAGGATAGGTAGGGCAGATATCAAGGACATGTATGGCGACGGACAGACACAAAAAGGCCCCTGCTTCTGGGCTGGCGATCAGGAGGCAGTCTAAAGCGCAGAAAACTGGTGTGTGCGGCCAGGCGGCTATAGCGACCTTACTCTCTCATACTCTCTCTACGTCTTTTTTTTTTTTCGTTCTCTCTCATTCAATCTTTCTCGTGCTCTATTTCATTTTCGGAAGTCTCGAAGAAGGGCTCCAGAAAACGAGGGGGCAGCAGAGAAGATATCGAGTAAGAAAAATAAGAAAAACGTGCTCTAACCGACAGGGTGCGCACAGGAGAAGAAATGAGGCCCTGATATAGTACGGGAGAGCCAAAGACGGTCTGGTTTACATATAACGCGTACTACTGGTATGTGCGTAGAATATAGAGCAAGCAAGAAGAAGCAGAGATGAGGAATAGAAGAGAAGATCGTCACACAAGGAAACGCAAGCAATATCCAGTGCAGCATAAACAATGTTTGCAAGAGAAAAAAAAGCAAGTAAATAATAAAGCCAACGACCTGCCTTCCCAGGTTCAAGACATGGCGTTTTGTGGATGATATGATTTAATTGGAATGTAGCCTGGAAAGGGTTTGATGGTTGCTTGGCTAGCGAAGGGAGCAACCAAGAAATTGAAGATATTCAGGGCGGTGATGATTTTGAGGCACACAAAACAACAGAAAAACGGTAGAAAAGAAATTTAGTAACTGACCTAAAAATTCTTGCAGCAGACTGCAATTACTCAATATACGATAGATGTTAAGTGTTGAGAAGAGAACAACAGAAAATCCAATTGGAAAACGGCGATGGCAGTTGCCTGATTAGGAAATCTGGTGCAAGAGCAGGAAGAGCAGGAAGAGCAAATGCAAGAGCAAGAGCAAATGCAGTAATAACTCTAATACTTTGTACAGACAGAAGTGAAAAAATTAAAACACAACAAAAAATACCGTAAATTTGGTCAGTCAGATTCAACAAGAATCCAAAATGACCGTAAGATAGCTCTAAGAAACAGATGCAAATAACGACCGTCAAGATCGTCGTAGAGTGAGCCAAGACTAGGAAAAAAGGAAGTCGATCGACAACGGAAGCCTAGGCAAGGACTGCAATATGGTCCAGGTTGAGATATACGGCCAAATTTACAAGAACGATAAAACGAAATGGGCCAAATTGGGGGATAGAAGGGCTCTTCCTCGGGATTTCGTAGAGGGAAATTTGAATATAGAACAAATAACCAACGAAGGGCAATGACAGCACAGCAGTCAAGTCGCTATAATGTGGATATAGAAATATATGAACAAAAAGAACGGACAGAAAAAAAAAAGTGGAAGCCAAGACAAATCAAGCAAATTGTTTGGATAGAAACAAGAAAGAAAAGGAAGGCAGAAGTTGTCTGTAGAGACGCCGGGGAGTCGGGGCAGGCCATTATATGTGAATACTGAGCTGCTATTAGTCCAGAGGGAGATGGAACTCGGCATTCTTAAGTTGTTTGTATACCAATACGGATCGATTCACGCCCTCTCCAATAGTAAGACGTACTAGCAGTAAAAGAAAACAAACGAGGGTTCTCGACGTCTCGATACTAGTCAGTCAGAAAAATCGGTGCTATCCTGCATGTTCTACATATTACAGCTAACTAATGATATACTACGTACTTAGTGGCCAACCTTGCCCTCTAGCTGGCTTAGACAAAAAGAGACGAAAAGAGAAGAGAGGGGGAAGGCGTTCTATCTGTACAGGCCCTGCCAACCAGGTAAGGAGAGGGCGTGTTACTTTTTAGTTACTTACCTTTTAGCTTTACAAGGGTATGCAAAATAAGGGAGCGGATGGGGTTGCATCGACTTTAGAACATACGACACACCCTTCTTCTCTTATCTTCTTATAACAAGTCGAATTCTGGTTCTCCTGTCGGGATCATGGTGTTTGAAGCACAGCAGATAAAGTCAACGATGGATGAAATTCTCCGTCCTATGCCCAGAATTAACCCAAGGAAAAGAAAAGAAAAGAAAAAAAAAACATGAAGCATAGCCCAGAAAAAGAGACGATATGGCAAAAGAATTACCTGATGATGATGGACTAATCCTACGGCCTGACTTTTAGACACCGTGAATACGAAAAGGCCTTGCCGTCATTGATGTCGAAAGCACATGTCAAGCCAAGGAATCGGCCTAGGCGTTCGAAAAAAAGTAAATGGTAGTCTCTATATGTACATGAAGCCCTAAGACGAACGAGGCTATTGTGCTGACAGTATTATCAACGAATATCTGGCATGCTGATGTTTCTCTAAGACTACATGACACCAATGATAACCCTGACCTTGTCTGCTGACTTCCATGCCTGTTGGCTGAACTCTAAACGAGTGAGAAAACGGGAGTGTTGTAAATCTCGGACTCTTTTCATTCTTTTCACATCTTATAGAGACTTACAGAGACAAGAGGAAAGACTGACAGAAAAAGAACAACAAAATCATAGTCTTACAGGCTTAACGATGGGGAAAACGAGATCTCATCAACGACATGTAAGCAAGGCAGAGAAAACTGAAAATCAATCTACTACTTTCCAAGTTCATGAACTCACTGATCTCCAAGTACTATGAGGCGATCTCTGTAAACCCCGCTAATGTTTTTTTGTTGGTTGTTGCAGTGTCTCTTGAATTTCACAGATTTTGCATGCCACAGCTGTCTCTACAAGAAGCTCATTGGTGTTATCCTTGGAACCGCAGATTATTCCGATTTACCACAATCGACAGGCTCTCAGTCGCCTTTTTAAAGTGTAAAAGAAACTTTGTTCATGATATGGTCGTTGCACCAAATAAACTTGCTCGGTATTCCATTGGCTATCGATCCATTTCTACGACGTTAATCTGCCTCTTTTTTTTTACATTTTTTTTTTTCACCAGCCATCTGATTATCATGATTGTGTTTAGTGGGTTTTGTTCAATGAAGTCTTGGACCGAGCCCACCAAATAGAACACTCTGAAACACCCTCAGGGTCTATTAGAGGAAGGAAAACCTCAACTTACTGTGTTTATTGGCTGTTTATGCTGGTTTCCAAACGCAGGGACCAACTCGCCAACTAGCCCAATAGACTTGAATAAGTTAATATTTGTCTACCCTATTCTTCTTCCTCCATAATGGGGATCTTTTGTATGCTAAATTAGATTCACTATAAGTAAGCTATACTAATCCCTATAGCAGTCTACAGTCGTCTATATTTGTGGCCTCGCACTGACACAACATCGTGCCATAGAGGTTGCCTCGCCGCAGATTCCCATCATTGAGTCTACTTACAGTTTCCCTTAATTCGAAAGATATCTACACATGTATTTTGATTTCTTGTCTCTTCGGCTCTGCGGGAAACGCCACCCGATTTGGTTGTTGCCATGCAATGTCCACTGTAAGGCCATCGTGACATATAAATCTTAGATATGCTGCAGGCGGAAATATCCACCGCGGGCTATCATGGTCAGATACTCTTATGAAATACCACATATGGTTCATATGTGACCATCATGGTGTTGGTCAAAGTCTCTTCGTTCTTCGCGATATAGTCTGTGTAAACATCGATGCTTTGTTTCTTATCATCATTCTTGATATCGACGGACATATTTTGGTTTCGTTTTCCATACGGTGTTCTATCTTTTCGATCTCTGGATGTTACTCGAAGAGCCGTCCTAAACCTTATCCATGATCAGACTCAAATCAAAAATTAGAAAGAAGAAGAAGAAAAAGAAAAGAAAAACCCTCAAAAGCCTTGGCGTCTGTCGGTCCTATGCTATTCCCCCAGAGCCTCGACGGAACTAAAGAAAAGCAAGGAAAAGGACTAAAAGCTGAACTAGCTTCTATTAGTTGGCTAAAAAGCCATTGTTTCTTGTGTACATATTAGCCCCTAACTAAGCCTATTTGCATTTTTCTGCAAGTTGCCATACAGTAGTATTTTATTAGTTATTTTTTTTTTCTTCTTAACTATCTTAGCTAACATGGCCTGTTATCTGCCCACAACTCAACCCATCATGCCCCGTTCTGTTTATGTATGTGGTATTTCTTCGTCTGATTCAGTCGTCAGAAAAGAAACGGTCGAAATAATTCCCGATATTGCAGGCTGCTTGGCCTATTTTCACTATCTACAAATACTCGATAGATTGTGCCACTCGCTAATAGAAAAAGATATATATAACAATCCCCCGCTTTAGAACTATGTGCATACATCACAGCCCCTTCTCAAGCGTCAGGAGGAGAAGAATATGCGAGAACTGTCAGCCTTTGGTAAACGATCCGCATTTTGGAATATTGTGCAGTAACTGGTAAGCTATGTATGTAGCTACATACTTTATGAGACGTCTACATTGTTGTATACTAATAGCTGTATCATAGTATAATATGAATCAATAGCAATATGTAGACTACAACCAACTATTATTTTACCCTCTTCTCTGCCGATCAAGCATCCCATGCCCATGACAAGGGGTTGACACATAGCCTAGCCATCCTGTCGTCCCTCAAGTTCCTTGCGGGATCAGTCTTTTTTTTTTTTGCTTTTTGATGGCGTTCTTTTCGCTTTTGGGTTGCTCGTTCTTTTCAGATGATCTCCCTCAAGATCTCCTTAAAGATCGTCCGTCTGCTACTTTTGAATGCCGTAGTAGGATTTTTTTTTTACTTTACTACAGAAAGACTTATCATTACCACCATGTTGTTATTTATGTACATCATCACCCTATGTTAATGATACGATACACATAACTATAGAAACAGAAATATATGCATTCTCATAGCTGAAGACCCACCATCATTGTTGAAAAAATAGCCTGATCGACAGCGAACCGTCGGTCTCCATCCTATCTCTCAAACACTTTGCATTACAGGCTTTCCGTTGGACCTATTAATCACCGCATCTGTTCTGTCAATGTCAAAGAAGGACACAAACATTCTAGCCAATCTACTGATATCTGCCATAACAAATCGATATGTCTATCAAGTCGGCCGGGCTAAATTTCAACATCGGAGAAAATCTCGTCCAAAACCTTCTTCCGTAAATTAAAATATCCTACTGAATAACCTTCATCATTGTTGGAATCCTATATCGTACTTAAATCTTCTCTTCTTCAACTTTTTCCATCACATACAAACACGGAAAAACAGGAATCTCCGTCTCTGCGAGCGTACTTCCCGAAAAGACTCGGCAAGAATCTTCTTATGGATAGTAGGGCCTATTTTCCGAGTTTACGCTTCTACGCTTTGTCCAATATATGTGATACTCCTTCTGAATTCAAACATTGAACAAGGGTTTTCTAAGTCAATTAAGAGAACTATGTATCAAGATGTAGTCACGATTAATTGGTGCGTAAGAAAAGCTTTCAAGAAGGAATAGAAAGTATAAAATTTCTCCATGTCCCTCCTCCACTATCTTCATCTTTTTTTCTGGTTGACGCGGTTTCAGGCAATGCCAGCCTTTTTCGTCGGAACTTTATCTCTCCTTACACTAGTTACATATATTGAGCAAATAAGAAAAGCCTCATAAACTATCGTTTGCTTTTTCACTTCTCTGGAGATAAAAGTAAATATGCTTCAGTCGTTGTTTCCACAGAGAAAGTAATCATCTAGTTGTACATCGTGTGTCATCCGTCTGTTTGATATGCATATTTTGAATCGAGCGGATTTTTTATATTGAAAGGACTGTTTTCCGTTTGTCTTGATATCTGTTTGTCAGTCTGTCTCATAGAAAGTTACATATGGTTGCTGTTACAGTTACAGTAGCCCTCCAATACCACGTCGTCTGATATAAATCGCTTGCGTACCAGTGAACATGGAAAGATCATATCAATCAACTAAGAAAGCGACAGCTATCTTTTAAGCACAGACATGCTTTTTTCAGACAATAGAGTCGCAATACCAACTCCAGAGTTACCTGACATTTCGTCTCTTGAACTAACAAACTGTCTTCTTATCACTCCAGGTGTTCGTTCCCCGGTCGATCATAAAACGTAGTGTGCATCTAGAACTTCTCTTTCTCGACTAATACGTTATGTTAAGAGCGCTTTCGACTCCTTTCACTCTTTCCTGGACGTTCGAGGATATATCCATCTTATCGTTTAGTCCAACATACATACTTTCTATCAATCCTTCATCAAGTAGTCAGCACTGAAACATGGTTCTAGCCATAGCCTACCAGCTCTAGAAACAGTTTGCTTAACTCTCACCAGAACTCTTGACATCCAGATCGCTTGTTGCTTGTTTATTTTCAGTTGATTTTCAGTGTACGGCTGTAACTTGTGCCATGATGATGCAACAGCTGACGTCAAGTCATGCAGTTTATCTCTGTTCTCTTTCGTCTCGCACTGCATTTCGTTTCCAGGTATCGCTTCTACTATACATGTATATTTGCTATAAGATCTCTTAGTGGCCATTCAATGTATGTATGTATGTATGTGTGTATGTACATGCAACTATGCATACACCTCTGTATCAGGCCTACCAAGGTGAAAAAAAGGGCGCACCTGATGTGTGCCAATCCAGTCGTATATTCTTTCCATCCATTATCTTAGGAGTCAGCACTTAATTTAGTATGTTTGTACACCTTTTTGACGCTGATGTGCATTCAATAAGTGTTTAAAGCCAAATCTTCTGATTATTCGCAACAGAGTATCGTACTAGAACATTGTGCATCGATCTATGGATAAAGTATCGGCTGTTGGATATATGCGCTTTTGTTTAGTTAAAGCTATGTTTTCTCGATATGAGATTTTTTGGGGGGCTTAACTTTCGATATGGTACGATTCTTGATATTGTTTGCTATTTCTAGTTGATACCATTTTAGCCTGTTTATAAGTGTCACTCTCTCTAACAACGTCTCTATTATAAGAAATCGTTAATTTCGAATGCATAACTTAGAGGATGATCAATAGGGTTAGAAGATAAGAGGGTTATGATGTAAGTGGAGGCTGGTTGCAGCCACTATTTTCCCGCCACAGTATAGCTTCGAGCAAGAATATATCCGATGTTTAACCGCTTGACTCGGCTGCGCCAAAGCCTATCATCGAGAAGAAGCATCAAACTTTTGGGCGATAATTTACTGGAGAGTATTGAAGTAATACCTGCAATATCTATCCGATTGCGCTTTGTGAAGCCTCTCAACAGACAATCAGGTCTCGAAACCTTTATTGGCTAATCACGCTAATCCCGGATTTTCCCATCGAACCCGCTAATCTTCTTCATTTCTTGCCGAGTTGAGCCGATTCCGTGACATCAACTTGTGCGGTTAGCTACCCGGCTGTGATATCACAAGCGGCCTTGTTGTTTCTTTGACTTTCTATCATCACTCACACATAATCGAAAGAATGGGTGCTAGTGCTTCCAAGGGCACTCAGGAATGGAAGGCGTAAGCATATCTTGTCCCAATAGCTGCTAAGACATTGGCATGTGCCGTCTTAGTAGAGGGGCAGAGAATTGGATCACATAGCACATGGAGCACTCAAGCTAACATATACCCTAGATCTGGTCCTGTTGGCGTGTCGCATGACCTGATTGAGTCTCTACAGTCTAGCAATGAGGTATGAATCTAATTCCATCATGCTTGTAGATGAAGTTCGTGGCTGACGGTACGGACATGCTTTCGCAAAGTCCTACCTATATAGCATCTTATCCCAGATAAACTAATACATTCTTCTCTCACAAAACAGACCGATCTATCCCGTGCCAAAGCCATCGAAGCTCACATCGAAGCCCGCGTCGCCGCCGAGCTCGCCAAGCTACAAGTAAACGAAACGGCACGCCTCCAGGAGATACAGGCCAAATTATCCTCTATTGATGGTGCCGATATTCCCGACGATTCATTAACAAGCCACAAGGTGTCCAAGGAGATTTCTAGCCTACGCGAGAAACTTGAGACCCGCAAGTCGGTGCGTGAACTGCCGTCGTCGGTTGAGGCTGCGCGCGGTGAGGTCGTACGTTGTCTCCGCGAGCACGACCGCCGGCCGTTGGATTGCTGGAAAGAGGTGCAGGCCTTCAAGGACGAAGTTAAGGCGTTGGAGAAGGTGTGGGTGGATAAGGTCACTGCTTAAATACTACCTCAATATAAATTCCAAAGAGGGAGTCAAAGATGGAGAGAAAAGAGTCAGACTAGTGTTGAAGTACTTGGTGCTTCGACCTTCGACTGACGATGATATTGTATATTCATAGAAGGGAAGTCTCGTTCTGTCAGTGTTGAAAGTAAGGCGTATATCATTAGTTGGTTTACAGCGTTGGCGTTAAGCCGGCTTTAAGTTCTTAGAGAGCAAGCTTATAGCAAATGCTTTCTTAGACTTGGTCGGATATAGTTAGTGTACGAATATAGTGAAAATGGTCAAACTAGATATCCAGAATCCAGCAAAGGGATCCCATGCCGTTGTTATCTTGTTATATCGATTCTCCTTTAGGCACATTCTTTTATAAATTACCATTTATCTAGTATTGAGTAGATATGAACGTCATTCCCAACAGCTGGACTATCTACTTTGGTCTTGTTCTTCATCATCTCTTCTTTCCGTCTCAACCCTTCTTGACGCTTGCGAGCTTTTCTAGCCTCAGCATCTTCCCACTCACCACCGTCTTTGCTCTGTTTTTTCTTGCCACCGAGATCACTATGAAATGCCCGCAAGAAGGCTGTGCGGAAGCGTTCTATACGCTCTGTATTCACAACAAAACGTTCATTGGCTAGTTTCATGATCGTATCCAAGTAGGCATCTGGTACGTATAGAGAGATGCGGTGTTGGTCTTTATGGCCTAATAGTGATTCAAAACTTAAGCCCATGGATCTCACGGCGACCATAGGCGTGGTTTCGCCAGAGGCAGCGTCTGGGACGATATTGAGAGATCCACTTTCTCGAAAGCCAGCTTCAAGAGCACAGCGTAGGGCTAATTGGGCGTGTGCTGGTGATGCTGTGAGAATATGTAATATCTATAGTCACCGCATTAGCTTTCACAATGACTAGCGTTGATAGGTTTGGTGATAGGTCTAGTTTTGTTTTACCATTGGTTCGAATTTGAAGTGAATTAATCTTTGATCCTCTGAATCATTGATTTCTTCACACGCTTCGAGGCTTTGAAGTCCAAGTATCGTCTTCCAATCACCATTTCCCTTATTTACCGGATCATGTGACACAAAAAGCCAAGCACCACCACCTCCTTTTCCACCCACAGCGGCCAAAGTCTTTGAGTCTCCCCTGCCAGCTTCAACAGTCTCACTTGTGAGCTCCCCAGACTTCTCAGAAGAACCGTCGGTAGCAATATCATGCTGTGTTGTACTTTTTGACTTTTTCTTGCGACCTTCAACAAAGACACTAACACGTCCTGCACAGCTGCTAGTGGTTACTAGACCGTCGACACGATTGATTTCCCGGATTAATGGTACTATCCCGACATCGACGGATCCCTTAGGAGAAAGATCTGAGTATTCTTCATCAGGAACTTCCAAGCCTTCGAGAATCTTAGCCTTTTTAGCCGCGAACGGTGCCGGCGGTAACGGAAGATGGCTCATGTCCACAATGAGAGGGTTAAATTTGAAGGAAAGACAGTGATGCAGGCTTTAAGAAATGATTGCCAAAGAAATGTGTCGTATTAGCAAAACCGGAAATAGGTGATATCGATCAAAATCTATATGATCTAAGAAAACTGGGATGAAGTTGCAAATGATACACTCTTCATGATGAGAAAGTCGTTAGTTAAGTTTCCTGATTTGGGTTAGAGCCATACTGGGGTAAATCCTGTATGAAAACTTGATGATAGGGTTTGTTCGTGGGCTCCCTCCTAGGGTTAAATGAGATCTTAGTGTTATCACGTATATTTGCGTAGCAATCACGTCATGACTGTTTGGTAGTTTGGGTCAAGGATAGGATTAAGCATACTATAGTTGGTTAGTATCCTGGAGTCTGAACTCATCATAGACCTGCCAGCGAAAGTCATTCTAGATCAAAGCCCGCCCTGACGTTGTAATTCTTCACCGTGTGGGGTGTTGATATATTCACTGTAGCACAGTTATGGCATTAGGCGATTTTGCTATTACAAGACTATCGCACGCACAGTGCGAGATGATATAATCCTAGAAACTCTGGGGCTGTAAGATTCATTGAGGAAATATATGGAAGATAACTAGTTGTACATAACATATGTTCTTCAACGAGATCACGGCTTTCCTTGAATGGCATTGTTATTGTGCCACCTCTCACAAATTATCGACTTGAATACCACAAAAACCAATAAATTAGGGCTTTTCTTTGTGAAAACGACCCCGCCCTGGCGATGATGATGTCGGTCGATGAGTATTATATCACATACAATGATCACACACCAGAGCCAAGATCTTAGGGAGATGAAGACTTGTTTATAATATTTTTTTATTATCAATTTATATCAACTGATAGATAACTACTTTTGATGATTTATGTGCCGGTCCCAGAAGACGAGACTGACTAATCTTGATTGATGCCCCTTGAAGCGAGCTTTGAAGCTAGCTTTGGCCTATGCAAAACGCCTGATGGATCCGTTACTTGGTATGTACAACCTTTCCTGAACGCCGGTGATAAAGAGAAAAGAACAACACTGATAAGAATCAGATATTAGGGAAGTAAAAAGAGAAAAAGAACTGTCGTCACTCATGAAGGAGTGGTAGCATAATTGACATCGATGTCAATGAATTGACTACCACCCATATTGGGTTTTATTGGGCTGCCTTAACGAATGGCAATGGTGAACCATTTAGGCGACAATGCCATTGGGAGTCACCAACTGAGTGTACTTGGACTTGCGGTTGTGAATTCCGCACTCAGTCTTGTTCTGACCCTTCCAGCGACCAGCACGCTCGTCTTCGCCCTCAGCAACGGGGGAAGTCGAGTGCCAATCGCCGATGGACTTGTAGCCACGGTCAAGAAGGGCGTTGTAGGGTACATCGTTGTGCTTGATATAAGTCTGCACACGCTTGAAGTCCCAGCTAGCCAGAGGGTTGATCTTGACAATGTTGCGCTCCTCGTCAAACTCGATGACGGGGATATCACCACGAGCACCGCCCTGTGAGCGACGACGACCAGTCAGCACGGCCGAGACGCCGAGAGTAGCGTAGGCACGGTCTAAGGGCTCGACCTTGGCGTACCAGTCGTAGACGTCGGGAACAGTCTCGTACAACTTGGCACCGTAGATGGCTTCAAAGTCGGCGACGGTCTCGGTGTTCTCGGGCTTGAAGATGTGAAGCTTGACGTCGGGGTACTTGGCCTGAACAGCGGCAATTAGATCGTACGTCTCCTTGAAGTGGTAGAGAGTGTCGAGGAAGAAGACTTCGGTGCGGGGAAGGGCAGGGTTGGACTTTTGAATCTTGGATAGCATGTCCATGGTGACGAGACCGGTTAGACCGAAGGCGGTTGACTGGTACAGGCCGGGGAAGAGCGCCAGAGCAAAACGCAGAACGTCCTCAGCCTCCATGTTCTCGAACTGGGCGTTCAGATGAGCTAAGTGGTCCTTGGTGAGGTGTAGCTTGGGAGCAGTTACGGGGCCAGTAGCTGAGGAGGGGGTAGAGCGGCCAGATGAGGATCTGGAAAGGTTTTCGGCCTTCTCTAAAGTGGCGTCGGCACCGATGGCAGTGGAGGCTAGAGAGAGTGTGGACATGGACATGCTGACGTGAGTATCGTCGGTGATGCTGGGAACAGGAGATGCGGCCATTGTGAAGAGAGTAAGAGTATAGGAATCAGGTTGGAAGATCAAAGAGGAGAAAGTGGAAGGGTTAGTTGACGTCAACGGCTCATGAGACAGCCACAGAAAGAGAGGTAGTGAGAGCAGTGGAGGGACAGTTGATGTACCCAATATAGCGGCTAACAAAAGTTGTTGTGTATGCAAGTCGATCAAGCAATTAGAGCAGAGGGATTGGCAACAGACCAGAGGAGAGATCGTGGATAGAAGATGAGAAGAAGGGGACTATATGGAATATACACAAGAGGAGAAAGAAGGAGAGATGAGAAGTAAAGTGTGTGAGCATTAGAAATAGAAATAGATAGATGTGTTTGCCTAGCTTTGTATGGGTAGTAGGCGGAGGATTGAGTCCAGCATTTTGAATCTTGATCACGCAATAGGGGACCGGTTGCCGTCTAGCATTTCTAATCTACAATTGGGTAGACTTCAGCCACTAGAGATGCCCACTTGTTATTATTGAGATATTACATATCACATATGTATGGAAGTACATACTCTAATTCACTATTACTCAGTATTTTCTTCATTATTTCCGAGGCTCTAGCTCTTGTTTTGGGACCTATATAATCCAATCTGCTTGTTCGAGACGTATAAGTGACCGATTTTTGTGTCGTGTGTAAGCCGGGCTGTTTTCCTATTTTAACTCCAGCTGTTGTATTTATGAGCAACAAACTCATCATGATATAGCTAGTTACTTTTATTTTTATATATCTATCTCCGCGAACTTCCGACATTCAAAATACTGCAAGATAAAACAAAATCAACATGTTTGGAATGGAAATTCTTGCAGGGCAATTGCCTGGTGTTGCCAATTTGTATTATCCCATGGTTTCCCTATTCTGAGCTACAAGCGGGAATTCGAGCAATTGCGCCATCGCCCACGTCGATTTGTCTTGCAGGTAAAGTCTCAGCGTTGTTTCTAAGGAGGCCCTAAAAAGAAGAAGAAAAGCGGGCCTGAGAAAGAAAGACAAAGAAAAAAAAACCAAGTTAGAAATCACGACATCGACGCTAGTTCTTTCAAATTCTCAAGCGCCGATTTTGATTGGCCAAGTTGGGGCGAAAATGGGACTCGGCTGCGACGACAGGCAAAGTGAATGGGATAAACAGAACAGATAGAAAGAGCACCTAGATTAACTTCAAATCGATGCGATAGAAGAATGCGGCTCTCTGGAAGCCAAGCTTACCTTGCATATACGTGCTACAAAACCGTCTGTGAAGCATGCCTGTTCTTTAAGTCCGGGGGGTGCGTCCTGTTTAGGTGCCTGACAGCCAGCTTTTTTCGTTTCTCCGTACAATATCTGCTGGTACAAGAGAATATCCATCGATACGGGTTGATCTCCAATTTTTGCCACACTTACCTTCTATGGCGTTTGATTTGGCCCGTTACATGTGCTCAAGAGTGAAATAGCCTTGCAAAGCAATCATGTCATGTAATAGCTGGGGGATATGGCGACTTTAGACATGGTGATGTCATTACTGCTATCACACCCGTCGTCTATCTGTGCTTAGGCTGTACCATAGAATGAAAGGCCAATGCTCCTCTATTAGTAAGCTATAAATTTGACTTGACAAGTTACTGAATCGCGGATTTGTGAAGCTCTATCTATTGTATCCGATGATATAGCTGTTACACATACATTGTTTGTGTAAATCTGTACAAGGAAGGCGGCAGCTGGCTGTTTGTCGCTTTATTCGAATTCTTTATGGATGCTATGCATGCTTTCCCTGCCATAGAGACCAATCACCACCTGATATTGATGCAGTTGCTCCTATTACTGATAATCCAGACATAGAAAGCATTCAGTTGGCATCTAGGCTCGATATAATATATGTACATCTGTAGATGCATTGTGTAATGTGAGTTGACCCAATACTTTTATACTACATAAATAATATAAGGTCTATGCCCCAATTTTTAGATAGGTTCTAAAGCCTCAATAAGCAATACAATTTTGAGGCGGGGCAAGAAGTCAGATTTGTACCAAAACAGTCACATATTCATTTGGAAAGAACTGAAAAAAAGCAGAGAAGAAGAGAAGAGATTGAGTTAGAGTGTGAGGAGACGAGAGGATCTGATTAAGCAGCAAGCCAGATGATAGAAAGAAAAAAAGCCTGCAAAGGAAGCCAGCTCGGATCGCTAAGCTCAGATTGGTCAAGCCAGTCTGCCATTCAGGCTCTGGGTCACCATATGGATTTGAGGAGACAACGTGTGACAAGGCTCCAAGCCAAACCCGCCTTCATTGTATTTTGTGATATTGTTAACTAGATACCTAGATTTCATTGTTTTGGCTTTTTACATATTGGAAACCGAAGCTACGTTCCATTTGTCTACCAAGTACTTTCTCTCTTGAACCTTCCCCCCATTATCGCTTTAACCTTATCCAGTACTAGTGTCGTCTAGGGTCTGCCTCGATCTGCCCGCAAAGTCAACTCTAGCGTTTACAAAGTCTTTTTAGACTCCTTATTGCCAAAATTCATATAAAACCTTTGAAGAGACCGGACCCCACCAAAATCTGTCTTAGTTATAGGCCAGTAGCAAACAGAAAGGGAATAAACAAACTAGATATAATCGCAGCCAACTAGATTCGCGATGTCGGACCTGACCCTAACACCCTCTTCTGGAGGCTCGAAAGCCCCCCGTCCGACGCTCAAGGACTTCGGCCGCAGTAACTCGTTCCTTAAAGAACACCAGCAATACCGCGCTCCTACTGCCTCGGCCGCAGTGACCCATCCCGGCATTGACTCTGTCATCGAAGCTACCGATATGGCCGCCTCCAACCTGCCCACTAACAAGTACAGCTTCAGCGGCATCCCCGCTGATGGCCAGAGCGTCATCAGCTCTGGCATTGAGCACAGCCTAAGCCATGAGGGATGTGTGCCGGCAGCCGGCACTACTGCTACCACTAAGCTCATCGCCACACTCTTCTATCGTGGTGACGGCACGCCCAAGGTCTCTGTTGCTGCCCCGGCTACCACGCTGGACGGCTTTCCACTCGAGCCACCGGTAATGGATGATGCCGAACCACTAGACCACATCTACGGCTCATACATCTCGCCGCTTTGCACTGCTGCCTTCTTGCACATGATGTCATCGTTCCCGCTGCCCACCGGCTCCTCGGAACTGACTTCGTCCCACCGCTGCCTGGACAATATCGAGCGCCCGCGCGTTGTTGAATTCACGTTGAGTCCGGCTCCTACAGGTGCGCTACTAAGCCTGGAGGACTTGCGCAAGCATGAGCAGATCTACACGTTTGAGCATGAATGGAACGTCGAGGTTGTGCTACAGCACGAGTCACTATGGCGTCACCACCCGCGTCTGGTCGTCTTCGACATGGATGCTACTTTGATCACCCAGGAAGTCATCGATCTGCTCGCTGCCACCATCACCGACCCTCCGGACCTGGCTGCCCGTGTTGCTGAGATCACTGAGCGTGCCATGCGTGGCGAACTGCAGTTCGACACTGCTTTCAAGGAGCGTGTCAAGCTATTGACCGGCCTATCGGCAGATATCTTTGTGCAGCTTCGTCCCGTCATCGACGTTACTACGGGTGTGCCGCAGCTTCTTCGCGCGTTGAAGAGACTTGGTGTCAAAACCGCCGTTCTATCCGGTGGTTTCCTGCCGCTGACTGGCTGGTTGGCCGGTGAGCTTGGCATCGATTACGCGCACGCCAACGAAGTCGTCATTGATCCGGTCACTAACAAGCTGACGGGCGAGGTACTGGGCAAGATCGTCGGCCCCGAGCGCAAGCGTGAGCTCCTCATCGAGATCGCCGAGGCGGAGAAGATCGATATCTCGCAGGTCGTTGCCTGTGGTGACGGTGCTAACGACCTGCTAATGCTAGAGAAGGCAGGCTTGATAGGTGTTGCGTGGAATGCCAAGCCCAAGGTTCAGATGGCTGCCGACGCTCGCTTGAACAGTGAGAGTATGCTGGACATGCTCTACCTGTTTGGCTTCACGTCTGCCGAGATTGAGCAATTGCTGGCTTAACGGTGATATCATGATGATATAGGGTTTCGGTATCTATACTTTAGGAATATATTATATATGATGGATCTCTGCATAGTAGCATGCACATACAAAAAAAATAGAATAAATTCAGCAACTCTCCAAGCTATAACTCATAATTACGACAAGTAGTTTTCTGTTGAAACTGATTTGGCACGTCCTCTTTTCACCGTGTCATATGATCACATACGGTTATGGCGCATATATCTCCCCGTTTGACAAAGCTTTTCAAGTGGAACTTGTCCGATGTATATGGAGCAGCAGAGCTGAACTTGGGGAACTGTTTTAACAGTTTATGATATTGAAACAAATGCTTCTCTCTTGTCTAAGAGAAATGAGAGATAGATATACGGTGACTGGCGTATCGCGAATGAAAAACCATTTAAGGATAACCCTCCTTACCCCACTTGTTGTAGCGCTCGTGGACATCCTATGTACTGTCAGTATGTTTTCTCGCGTGAGAGGTCATAGGTTAGTGGTACATACGGCGGGCAGAGTTAAGTTGGGCACAACGACGACGTTCAGGGCGCTGGGGGCGTCCTTGGGGGCCTTGCTAGCATCGCCACCAGGGTAGTACTGGTACTTGCCGGTGCCGGAGTTCTCCCAAGCCTGAGAGGCGACGGCGACGTGAGTCTCGGAGGTGGACTTGGTAGGGTTGGCACCTATGATTCAAGATAATAGTGACGTCAGACAACATTGTGGTGTGGTATATGGAGCGCATTGGTGTTGTGTCGCAAGATTCTAGAACCCAGCAGCCATAGCCGGATGTTGCCGGCGTAGTATCGGAATCGGTCCGGGAACGAAGTCCGGGGATCGCAAAGGGCGACTCGGCGTGGGCACGACGACAAGAATGATCGAAAGGCAAGGAGAAGAAGGGTTCGTTATTTACCAAAGTAGTAACCAGCACCGGCCAGGGCAGCAGTAACAACGACACCGAGGATCTAAGAGGGAGAGTCAGCAGATTGTACGACAACACAGCTAGCCTAGAAGCACAGTTTCGGCAAGCTCTAGATATTGCGACAGAAGCAAGCCGTTCGGGTGGACCATAGAGCTTACCATGACCTCAGGGTTCTTCTTGCTGTCCTTCTTCAGCTCAGCCTTGCTGAGATCCGACATGCGGCGAGCAGAGGTAGACAGAAAACGACGGGCGACGTAGGACGACATGGTGCTTGTGATAGGTGTTTGATTGGACTAGAAATAGATGGGTTTGGGCGGTGGACATGCAAGAAGGCTGGATCTGAAGCAGAAAAAACGAGGGACTAAGTTTAATTCTTTGATTTCATGGTATGATGATCCGCAATTCCGAGTGCATGCCAGAAACAAAATAAAAATAGCTCTGCAAGTGCTTTGATTGGTCAATGGGTCGTGCTGCTTCCAGTCCCTCCAGTGTCGTCATGTTGGCCTGAAATGCAGGGCAGCTATTGTGCATCGTTAGGGTTATGATATCAATCATAGAGGGTTAGCCTTGGGACACTAGTGAGAACATGTTAGCACAGCGGATTTGTTCAACTGTAGTTGCATGTGTGATATCAGAATGTGCATAGTAGATGTTGCTAACCTTTAGTCGAAATAATCGGATGTAGTTCACTAGCAAAATAACCTCGAGGTGCTACATAGCTATTAGAGCTCCATTTCCACCTTAATAAAAATAAATGAAACGAAAAAGCCTGGGTAGCAAAGGTAGATGCCAATTTAACCCAGTACAGTTACGGGCTGTTTTACATTTGAGTTCATTTACTCTTCTCAGCCTCAATCACGATTGGGGATCAAGCCGGCACAACAGTTACCCATATCTACCCTATAATGCAATAGAAGAATTGGCAGAAACACAAACCCAATAGAAGACCCAAAAGGAAGTCCTTGATCCCTCTTCGAAACTATGATGATAATCGTTTCGGCTGGAAAATATAGGAGTTGAAATGAACAGTGAATGTTTTGTGTTCTACTTACACTAGAAGACTCTTTACTACACCCCACTGACTTAAGATACTGCTCACTCATGTCATGGAGACATTGGAAAGAAGCAAAGTTTTGATCTGGTGAACGGCCATGCCACTTTACTTCTGAGTTAAAGTAGTCACTGGGAATATCTAGCCTTAATTATAAAAGTAGGCCCTTTTTGGATAGGGTGATCTTGCACTTTTGGCCACCACTTCTCCACTATCACCACTAGCACTACCTTTCCCAGAAAACTGGGAAGCATCTATTGGAAATCAACTCTTAAGCATGCCCATATCACACATTTTGTAAAATATCTCACGAATTAGAGATGCAAGTAGTTACTCATGTGCTTGGATGGGCTGTGATATGGATATTGTTTTTGGCTCTGAACCATGATGAGATTCTACAACCTTCCCTCCTACGTCTATGAATTAAAACCAGAAGTTAACGTTTTGGGACTCACTTTATAGGCTGTTTTTTCACAACCATTATATGTCTCGAGATAAGGAACGACTGAATAGTTGAGAATGATGATATAGATAGGGGAAATAGTCTCGCAAACAAATTCATGAGCAAGAAAAAATGTGTTTCTGATAAATGTTCTCGCTCTTTCTTTTAGCAACTGGAAATAACTAGCATCTAGTCTATAATACACAATATCGAAGTCTATGGTTAACATGAGCAAGCTAGGGTTACATCAATGATAGCTGAAGTGTCTGGTCTATAGTGGGGCGTTGACTGCATGGATATCTGGACCACAGCAAGAAGGGTCGCAACTATCTAGTTACATCATCAGTTTAAGTTTAATACGAGTCTAACAATCCTTTACGTCTCTTCACTTCTTCAAGAGTCTCAGTTCTCCTTTTGGTCAACTGGCACATCTCTTAAAAATAAAAAACCCCAGTCCGTTAGCTCTTCTTTCACAGATTATAGATCAACACTAAACTTACCTCGATCCACGACTGGAGCCACTCTTAGTCTGTCCTGTCCATCGTGGCCAAAGACCGTGGCGTCTGGGCAAACATCCGCCCTACTAACCGCCCGCCATGGAAACCTGAGCCCCTCCTTCTAGACACGACTGATCTCCTTTTGGGGTATGTCATGTCGGATGTTTACGTCGTGGACGCACATGCAACCCGCAGCATGTCAGTCGTGTAGGCTGAAGGCGAACCTGTAGCAGTCCCTCACACTGGCCAGCCTGTGACACCAGACCTGTACAATGCCCGCCTCGATCGTCACTTTAAATCGCTGGCTATCAAGGAGGCCGCTCTGAACATCCATAGCAGCACCAGGAAGGAGATGATGGATGACTTTCAACGCCAAGCCGTTGCCATCATCATGTCAAGGCCCACACGAAGCCAGGCAATTCTAATACATGAGCAAGGACTCCCATTCTCGAGGATGGAAGCCGCGTCACCGTATCCAACAGTGTATTAGCCGCAGTTTGTCGTATCCCTCTTCTAACATTGCCCGCCCAGCTCAAGAGATCAAGTCATCCGGAGGCTTCTCGGGTGGCTCCTCTGCAGCCCCCCCCCCCCCCCCCCCNNCCCCCCCCCAAAAAAACGTACCAAACGCACGTTCATCAACCGGCAGAAAGACGACACCCGAGACCCGGCGGATATTGTTGCCATTTGTCCGGCAAGGAACAAAAAGACATTGTCATGGTGTCTATGCCTGCTCCGCTTCGGAGCCAGATCCACCCGATATCAAACCTTGGACTCGCCATGGCCACGCTGATTAGCGACACGTCTATGTGCGAGATGTCGGTAGCCTTCCCCGCCGCTCCAATGAGCTTTGACTCTATGGTCGAAACCGATGCAGTGGACTCTGTCAGGCAGCCAAGCGTCGGCTCGCTCTCATGATCTTGCTCGACAGTGGTGCTGGTCGCCACGTGTTCAACAGTGTGCAACACTTTGCTTCCTACGCCTCAAAGTTGTCCGAGCAATTGCTCACCGGGGGAGACCTGCTCTCTACGAAGGGCGCAGGTGTCGTCCACCTGAAGGTCTCCGGAGGTTCTTGGCCGACTCTCGTCCTCCACAATGTCGCCCTAGCGCCCTCTTTTCCGTGCAACATTGTCTCTCATGGTCTGTTAGAAGACAAGGGCTTGCTATGGGACACACACCAGGCGCAGAGCCCTGGTAGTTGAAAGCACAAATGAGAAGATGTGTGAAGTGCACAAGGCCAGAACACCGTACTTTCTCTCCAAGGCCGCATTAAGTAAGTCTCTCCATGAGGTTCGACCAACTGGCTTCCTCCCCATCCCCCTGTTGCCTGCCAATCGCACAACCCAATGAAGCACTCAAAGGCCCAATTGGACGATGTGCGAATACACGGCCTACTGTTGTAGAAACCGAGGGTAGCCCCGAAAACACCGCAATTGTGTCATTAAATATGTTCAAGGCCCCCATTCTCAGGCCTGCAAAACTCGCAACTCCGAAGATCTGGCACCGCTGCATGAGCCATCCCGGCGGTGAGATACTGTTTGAGGGCCATGGCGGCTACGACAGGGATTAAAACCACTTCGAAGTTCGGCAGCTGTCCGTGCCTAGGTTGGACCACAGAAGGTGGTGTATGTCACGTCTGTGCCCAGCAACGCAAGATAGGGGTGATATGATTTAAGTCACACGAGGCTACGTAGCAAACTCAAATAAACTCAAGAGAACACATTCACAACATATCTAGACACTACTAAACAAGCTATGTGAAACCGAATTTAAACCCGCGGAAACTAAGTATGACTACAGCGATTGAAAATATAAGCGCCTACTATCCCAGTACGATTTCTTGGTAACACGTACAACAGATGCTTAACTGTACATAGTAACTAGGATTGTAACATCTTCATAGCTCTATAGCTCCATAAGATTAATGAATTAAAAAAAAAATTAAAAAAAATAGGATTGTACTTGGTCAACAAAACTCTAGCTAAATGACATGAGATACTTGGGTTGCAGCAATAGGACTTTATGTTGGCTCATGGAAAGGACTAATGTGCCTTAAACATCTTAAATTCGCATCGTTCTTATTGATATCAACTTTCAGTAATTCTATACAAAGTCTGTCATGTTCCATCTCAGTGGAATAAGACCAGTCTACAACCCTATCAATGTTGATGGACAAGACAAAGCTCAGCTAGTGCCATTCAAGATACATATGTATGTATGTAACGTCCAACGATCCATTAGGGTCGGATCCACGTGATCCACGTAACGACGAAAAACGATTAATAAATAAATAGATACAAATGTATGTACATACTAATATACGGTTCTCATAGATGACGCATGGATGCTACATAAAGCATGGCTACCGACCCAGGTATTGCTCAATATGGAAGGTCAAGTCAAAAGCATTAGGCTGATGAGCTGAGTTTTGCTTAACCACGATAGTAACTAACAGATTTTAAGTTGTATGGTATAACACAGTGACAAGTTTGTACATTCTGTTCCTTGTATAATCAATCTTCTACAATCAAGAGCGTTATTTCTCGAGATTTCGATGAGTTTATGTGGACAGGGATACATGTATTTTGAAATTTTGTCTATTTTTCTATTTTTACTTAGTTTGAGATATATAACTAACTTCTATTCAACAACCTTGATTTTATTTTCGCCAGATTCTAATACAACTTATACGTGGTGCTCTGTATGGTATGTTTATCACTACGTATTGAAAAGTACCACCGCTAATAATCAAAGAGTATCCCAAACAAAACTGAACCCAAAAAGAGGAACGTTGTAAAGATATTCATGCAATCGAAAAATATAGACTTTGTTTTCTATCTTTATTTTACAACGGTAAGACACAACGAAAATCGAAGCAATTGAATTCCTCAATTTTGGTAGTTCGGAAAATAGAAATGGCAAGAAGCCTGCAAGCAAGGATCTGTGAGCGAAGGAAGGAGCGAGATGGTGCATACCAAAGTGAGTGCAGCTATAGTAGTAAGTAACAGGTACAGATAGAAAGCAGAAAGTGCACAGTGGTATGTAGAAAGTACTTGGGTGAGCAAAATTGGTAAGATTAGATGAAAGTCAACAAAGAAACGACCGAGAAGAGCAAGGCCAAATAAGGTTGGCTGGCTGGACTGCAGGCGTAATTTCCTCCGTCGGGACATAATAGTTAGTTATCGTCGCGTCGCCGATTTTGAACTTTAATATAGCCTCATTTCTTTTCTTTTCAACCTTTATACTGACGCCGCTGTTTGTCGTCCGCTCCTTTTATCATTTTTCTGCATCTCGCTCGTTTTTTTTTGTGTTTTCTGTCATTTGCTTATGGCAGCATAAAGCAGTTGCCATAATTCGCGGCCCACTGCGTAACGCATTGCTTTTTTTTTTTCTAATATTTGATGATCGCCTACCAGTTCGCCATTCTTTTTTCTTACTTTTATTGTCTACCAAATTCTATCCTCGAACGACTTTTTTTCCGGCCCCTGACGCTAGTTTAATTCGCGTCCAACATCGATTTTTTTCGGTATAATTACATACATAGGCCAACTCGACGAATCACTTGTTACCTCTCGAACAACGTCTCGCCCACCCCCTCCCCCCCTATCATGGCGTCCAACGAGACGGCTCTCAGTGCCGCGACGCCAGACGACACAAACGATAGGCCGACTTTCCGCATGCCACCACAATCGGCAGGCAGACCGCCGAGCGTCATTTCGTCTCGTATGACGGACATCGCGTCCGAAGATGGCGACCATGGGCACGAGAACGACTACGAAGCCGCTTCCCAGACGGCTAGCCAGCGCCGTAGCATGACTGAGGCCGCCCAGAACAAGCGCCGAAGCCTCCTGGCATCCGAGGCGGCCTCAAGGCCCGACACGGCGCTCACAGGAACGTCGAGCCGCGCCTGGTCGGGCGCCCAGCCTCTTCGAGTGCACCACTTACAGCAAACGGCCGGAGGACACCTCCCTCACAGAGGCAGCATCAGCGGCGGCAACGCCGTGACGGCTAACTCGATGCTCAGTCGCTCCGGCAGCCGTGGCCATAACAGTCGCAGCCACGTGCCGTCCGTGGCCAACCAGGCATTCTTCCACCCTATGAGCTCGCAGAAGCTTCAGGCCCAGAGAGCCGGTGCCGCCGCCCGCCGGCCCTCTGAGACACCCAGCACACACAGCGCGTTATCTGCATCAGCGAACTCGGCCGCTGCGGCAAGCTTCTCGGCTGGCCTGGCACGCATGGGCAAGCCGTCGCACGACGATAACGACCCGAGACCGCCATCGCGGGGCACCGAGTGGACGGAGCAGGAGACGCTCGACCGTCTAACCGCCAACGCGAGCCCGACCGGCCAGCACCACCAGGGCAGTGTGGCTGATAGTCTGCAGCCGCTGCAGCGTCGCAGAGACCGAGACACTGAGCTCAGTGTTGATACCTCAAGACAGTATGCTACCTCCAAGACCACCCAGGCTGTCCGGGCGCAGATCCGGTCCCCCATAAAAACCCCTCGCTCATTCCGCTCTAGTTTGTTCATCCCCTCTGGCTCTGGCCAGAACCGCGACACCACCGGCGCTGAAAAGCTAGCCTCTGCCGCGTCTTCCCGCCTTGACCCATCGGAGTCCCACGCAGACGAAGACGATATCAAGGACTCCGCACAGTCTACATCCGGCACTAGCCGCTCTAAGAAGTCAGACTCTGGCAAAGTGTACGAGTATTTCGACGGCAACACTGTCTTCTGCCTCAGCGGCCGCCTGCAGAACACCCACGCAAAGCCCATCAATATCGCCACCGGCGTTCTGGTTACGCTGCCCATGGCGCTGTTCCTAGGCTTCTCCGGCTCTTGGACGTGGCACAACATCAGCCCAGCCGTGCCCATAATCTTTGCATACATAGCCTATGTATGCCTGTCGTCGTTTCTCCGCGCATCAACATCCGACCCTGGTGTAAGTTTCACGTTAATTATAGCTGGCAGTGGTTGTCCTACAGGTCCCATCTGGCTTTTCCAATCCTTTTTCGGGTCTGTCATGTGCTAACAAACTTAGATTCTTCCGCGAAATCTACATCCGTTCCCTCAATCTGAAACCGATGATCCCTCATGCGCCCAGCCTGCCACAAACACCTGGCAATTAGTCAAGTCAGCTGCTGGATCCTCTGCTGCTATGGAAGTGCCAGTAAAGCACTGCCGGACCTGCAATATCTGGCGCCCGCCGCGTGCCCATCACTGCAGACTTTGCGACAACTGCATCGAGGGTCATGATCACCACTGTGTATGGCTCAATAATTGCGTGGGTCGCCGCAACTACCGTTTCTTCTTTACCTTTGTATCAAGCGCAGCTTTCCTATCATTGTACATGATAGCCACTTGTTTAACCCAGCTGATTTTGTACAAGAACCGTGAAGGCGTCAGCTTTGGCAAGGCCATCAACAAGTTCCCAGTGCCGTTTGCCATGATAATATACGGTTTTCTGGCCGCAGCATACCCTTTGGCACTGATGGGTTACCACATATTCCTTATGGCCCGCGGCGAAACGACACGTGAGTACATCAACTCGCATAAGTTCCCAAAGGCCGAGCGTTACCGTCCCTTCAACCAAGGCTCATTCTGGAGCAACTGGATAGTCGTGTTGTGTCGGCCACGCCCAGCATCCTTCTACCAATTCAAGAAACAGCACGTTGTGGGTGACCAGCGTCTGAATACCGTGCGTACAACCCACCGTAAGCGAGACTCTGTAGAGTTGCAGAATGTGAGGCCAGTAGGTCAGACGCAAGCTGTGCAGTCCGGCTTCCAAGGGCCTACGGCGCTCCGGGCTGAAACCAAGACGGGAACTAGCTGATGGTAGCCTGAGATATGCATACAATCATATATATTTTGTTCTTTCTCTATGAAAATGATAGTCATGTCGTTGGATACTCTTTCTCTCTTTTTTTATCCAGTCATTTTATGTTTTCCTCTTGTCTTACGAGCTTTTGTCGAATGAGGACGGGAGGTTTTTTCTTCTGTTCTGGGAATAATTATTTTCTTTATTTCCAGCGTTTTATTATTTTTTACTATACAGCTATTGCTAGTTATTTGATACCATATAATGTCTCCAGCCTCCGGATATGTAGAGCCTGCAAAGCTGCTCTTGGAGAGCCATGAGAAACTACAATTTTTTCAGTTTATGATTATCCGTTAATCTTTTGTTCGTGGTTTTATACAATTATGATTCTGTTTGTTATGTGACAATACAAGAACCCACACGCCGTCTACATCTCGAATATGACTTGTTTTTTTATTCATTGTATGACTAATCACTGCAGGGCCCAGCCAGGAAGAACCTAAGGTAAAAACAAGTGCCTGACCTGTCACTTTTGAACAATGACAACAACCAGTCAACCAATCGCACCTTTCACTTCTAGTTACTTGACCTTAATTTCTCTATCTATCATTCCACAACACTTTTATCTAACTACATATCATTTATTCTTCCTTTCCTCTACTACCAAATTGATTTGCTAAACATGGGTAATGCCATTGATGACGTGGAAGCACAACCAACCCATGAATTGGAACCGATGTCAAGTCAAAACCAAACTGATCTACATTCAAAGAGGGATCTTGAGGAAGCTTATCAAAATACACAGCAAAAACACAAAAAAGAGCTCGCTCAAGCCGAAGCCCAAACCGAAGCAGAACGACTTGCTAGAAAAGCAGCCGAAGAACGCGCCGAAGCTGCTCAAAAGTTCAATGTGTCTTCTAACTTCTCAACAGCTCTCTACGATGATTTTTCACTCAAGTGTCAAGCATCGACACTGGAGCCATATAAAGAATACCATAGAACAACATGCAATCTATTTTTTTTTCAAGGGCACATTAAAGCCTTAATAAAGCGGAATACTCCATCGTCTTCTTATATTTTGAGACAAGAGGCATTCTTTGTTCTCTTTTGATATATATCATTTATTGTCTGTATACCTTCAATTTTATAGAACTTTATTTCATGAGCCCTTGCTTCACCTCTCTTCTATCCAATAGATAAGTGTACTAGATCTGCCACCATGTTGATGTATGTATGTAGGAAACAAGGTTTAACTAATTAAAGCCTATTTTGGTAATGATACGAATTAGATCATGTTGTTCATAAGCACATAAATTTCAAGATCATGAATGCTCGTATAAGCATGAGTAGTTCTCAATGTTCAAATGCAAGAGTATGTGTTGAACCATAGAGTAATATCGCTTGTCATAGCTCCACGATGGGGAACATGACTATGATAAGTTAGCTACTCAAGTCTACGTGCGCCTACATATATAGTAGTTACTGACCACTATTTAACTGTTCGCAAGATAAAATAAATGATTACTTTCGTTTGGGACATGCCATAATTTATATAGCTGTGAAAGAAGAGTACCCAACTCAATACATACGCTCATATGTATACATCCACAAGGTGTAGATAGCCAACCCTAATGAATTGAGCAAATAGCCCGTGAAACACACGTGACCGCAGGACATCACTATCCGTGCCCTTGAGCGCCTAGTCAGGGCAGCTTGTTTGGTTGCTAGGTTGATCGATCTTGACTTTTTTAACGTGAGCCTTGACCGGGTTCTAAGGCATACAGCTGACAATTATTTTTCTGTTTTGCTTTTTCTGTTTCTAGGTATGATAATTAGAATCCAAGCTCTAACTATTCTAAAAAGAACAGAACTCATACTACCGACCTTCTAGAGGCTTGAGTTTCAACAGTCAAACGTCTTTCTCGAAGGCATTTTTATTGTTTTCCTCAACCCTGCCTCGACGCAGTGTTTTTTTATCCTTTTACTTGGTTCATTGCTGTCGCTGTCCCAACGAATATCACGAGCTTCTATCGATACAGACAACAATTCGACGTTAGCGGCATGGCTCCTCTTATTTTGCACAATGTTCCCGACGAGGAGCTATATGTCGGCGAGGATGGGATCCAAAGACCCTACGCGATGGTGTTTTCCCAGTATGACAGCTCTACCCTTTCCCTGTTGCCTTGATCAGCATTCTATAATCTACTTTATCAAGTAGTACTAACCAGATTCACTTCTCTTCGATATAGACAAGAAGGCGGCATGCCCAGTACGCGTAATCGGCGAGCTGTGCCCGAAACGGGCTCGTTTGGAAAGTCTAATCGTCGATCCCGCTCTCGAACCGGCACACCGCGCCGTGAACGCGACAATCCGACTCAGGCAGTAGCCGACAAGATCTTTGGCGACTGGGTGTCTAATCAGACCGTGGCGAACACCATAGCCAATTCTGGCAACAACACTACCGGCTCTTCCAGTACCTCTGGTCGCCGCCCATCATCGCTCAAATCAGTTTCACAAAACGCTCTTCTCGATATGGACGATGTTACTATGGGTGGCACGACTCCAGCGCGACCCTCGGCTAATCGGCAACCAACCGAAATGATTATACGTGGATACCGCAATAGTACCCAACAGTACGCGGTCATCTCACATTTTGAGCAGCTGGCCGGCCGTATCTGCGAAGACTACCCGCGTCAAGCTCCCATGGAGCAGCGTCGCTACCGCTCAGAACTTACCGACCCAGCCTTCACGCAACGACGCGCTTTGACACCTGAAGAACGCTCCAAGGTGAACAAGGCGGCCGGTGGCGAGCATTGGGTCAAGGTCACCTTCGAAAGTGCCGAGGCTGCTGAGGCGGCGCGTTCAGCTTCTCCCCAGACCATCATGGGGTACCTTGTCAGCGCAGAGGAATGGCGTAATGTACCTCCGGCCAAGGATGAGGCGGTCCAGGATCTCAGCAATCTGTTTGGCGGTGGTATCCAACGCAGCAAAAGCATGTCAGGCTTTGGAACCAGCGGAAACACCAACAGTTCTGCTGCGAACTCAGCACCCGTCAATCCCTTCTTGAAACGTGCTACTTCCAACTCTGCATTCCCTCGCTCTAACACAACCGGCGATCTTGATCTATTATCACCAGCCGACTCGTTTGCTTCCTCATACACGATCGAGTCTGGAACTGCCACGCTGGAAGATGTCACAAACACCAACAGATTCAACGTCCAGAGCTCGTATCTACAACGTCGACGTGGCTTCCTTGGTGACGAGGATGTGCATATGACTAATACCGACATGAGCGGCACCGGTATTCAGGAGGGCGATGGGGCATTTTGCCGACGTATCCCAACTGCGCGCCGGGCCAAGATTCTGCCGGCCGAGCAGGCACTTTTACCACAGCAAAGCATGGCTCAAAGATTTGTCAGCGCGGTACCGTTCCTCAGCTGGTTCAGTGGTAGCATGATTGGTAGCGCTGTGCCACGATCTGAACTAGGCGAGTTTGACTGGGCACGGGCTAGCTTATACTGGAAGATTGTGTGGTTGCTAGATGCCTGGCTGCGGCTGTTTGGCGGTGAGATTGCGGGATCAACACGAGATGATTAGAACAGCCAAGACAGAATGAGAGAGAGAAAGATGGGTAGTAGAGTATCGTGTGGCAAAATATGAAATGGGCTAGGTATTGAAGCGTTGTGTAGGGTGAATATCAAATAACGAGGTGTATTGGGATGGGTCATGGAGAGCATTTGATCTTCTTTGAGATCATGGCATTCATTCTATTTTCGAGGATTACTAAATCTTCTTTTTTTTCTTTTCTTTTTGTTTTCCACTTTATTTACAGGGCTGGAGTTTTATTGGCATCATTTTGCGTTTTATATTTTTTTCTACTTGCTGTTCTTTTTATCTCATCATTTGGATTTCCGAGTGTTTTTTCACTATTCATATTTTCTTTAGACCAACATGATTCTTTCTGTTTCTTCCCCTATTATCATGTTAACGAGAATGAAAGATTACAATTCTTTTATGTATGTCTGTATCATCTCGTGTTTGATAGAACTTTTTTTCTTCATCATTTCATTTCAAGGCCGTATCACTGAAGTTAGTTCTTGAAGAACATATATATTTGTGAGAATACTACCTGTGGGTTGAGCGTGTTGATATTAGAGAAACTATGCCCAAAAGCACTTATAACACCCAGTCAATGTGAAATGAGATAAGTACGTGTATCAAGCGTCAGCTCAAGTGTTGCAACCAATATTTACTATATTGTAGTCTAGATAGATCTGAGGCAGCGATACTAGTTCTTTTTGTAGTCAAGACGTGAGCAAGGTGTGATATAGGTTCCTGATGACAATCTACTTGTACAATGTTTCCAAAATTGATCTAGTTATGGAACCAAAGTTAAGGGGTGAGGATATGAAAGTATGCATTCATTACATGATATAAGTTATATAGGCAAATATATATATATATATATATAAATATATATCGCTCTCAAGACTATACTAGTCAACTGCCATATAGAAACATTGTTTGAGCTTAGGTAGTAATTTCCACATAACCATTTACCTAGCCTTTTGAGCACCTCTTGGTAATCAGAGCCAATGCTCATTTCTTTCTTTGGTGTTGGGTATCCAGGGAGGTAATGTGTATGCTAACTATCAAGAAGTTGATTTAAACCAAATCTTCATACTACAGTCTCCTTCTTTCCATGCCTCATTGAATGGAACTAAAGGTCTTGTTGTCTCTTGACTATCTATAGATTGCTGGCAGGTAGGGATGGGGATATCGTGTAGACTAACCTCTTCGTCGAGGAGGAGGGGTTCAGAGTGAGTCACTGCCACGCCGTCACCATCAGTTTTATCTTTGGTGTAATGGTCAGCTTCAGAGGTAGTATCAACGATAGGATTGACAATGGAATCGGCAATGACGTCAGCAGTAGCATCCTCGGTAGCATGTATTGAAGGAGAAGGGGGAGAAGAATGCGCGGATGATACAGACTCGGCAAATAGCGCTTGCCAAGCCTGACTCTTGGAGGCTTCAGTAGGTGATCTAGCCAAGGGTCCTAAACCACCAGCGATACTACTGCTTTCCAACGCATCACTTCCGTGGCGCCGGATCGGCTGTGGAGAAAACGGCCGTACGCCGCGTGATTTGTTGAATTCAGAAGCCCCCATGAAAGACTCTGCACCGGGACTCGTCCGACCTGTCATTGTGTCGACACTAGATGATCCGGACAGTGGATGAGGAGCTGGTGGTGCTGGTTGTAGTGATGGCGAGTAGGGTGCAGTCATTGATCTCTGAAACTCGCTATCGCTCATGATACTATCACGGCGTCCGCGTCCAGTGATAGGCTGGCCATGTGGTATTAGGGGCTCGTTTTCGTCGGCGAGGATGCTCATGGATGGCAAGATACTAAACAGCTTAGCGTCACTGCTATTCGCTGCAGTTCCCGAGTTTAGTGTACTGGATACACCACCGTTACCACTGCCTCCGGATACACCGATAACTACTACGTCACCCAAGCCGCCACGTAGCGCCGCGTCTTCATCTGGCGCAAACAGATCTGTTCCTTTCTCCAGCACCTCCTCTAGCCCGCCACCCGTCCAGCCTTTGCGCGCCAGACTCTCGAAGATGTCGACCTCAGCTCGTACCAAGCTACACGCAGCATCGATGATGGCACTACTTGTGTGCTGACTCTCGCGCAGCAACGTAGCAGCATGGTCACCGTGTAGACCGGTCAAGCCGTCCAGCTTCTCGGTAAGATCTACCAGATGGGCACGGAAAGCGCCGACATCGCGACGACGTTGTTTGTGCAGCTTCAGGCCATCGCGCTCTAGACGCCGGATCTCCTTGCTTTGCGCAGCTACCGCACGCTGATACGCGGCATCCTCCTCGTCGACATCACGGCGCCACTTGTCTAACTCGTGTAGCAACGGTACCTCGAACGAGCGGTACACGGTCTCGCTGAGGATCTGTTGGTGGTTGGCGATCAGCTGGTGTACTCCGGCAGTAGCAAGTAGTAAGTCGGCAGTACAGGAGCCGCGGGCCATAGCGGGTGGCGCAGCTGAAGATAACAGAGCGGCATCGACGGCGTCGGCGCAGGCTTCCTTGAGGCGCGCGCAGGACTCAAGAGCGGCGCCGAATCCGGAGGCAGCTGTGGATAGGGAGGCGAGGGCGACACGGTATGTTTTGGCGCGCGCTAGAAGATCGGTGTAGGCTTCTTGACTGAGCCCGAGATCAGCTTTAGTCAGCACGGAATGCGCTGGCCGCGGGGTCGGCGCCGGCGGCACGGTGTATTGCGACACAGGACGAGCGGTCGAGGCTATAGAGTAGGTCGGTGATGATGGCACGGGCATAGTAACGATTCTGCCGGCGGCGGAGACCGAAGCAAAGGGAGTGCTGACAAAGGCGGTGGCACTGTTTGTACGAGTAGGAGTCGAGGTGCCGTGATCAGGCGCAGGCGACGGTGAGGCTGAGGCCATCGCGAGCCAGTAGAGCAAGCAGGGGAAAGGGCAAGGCCAAGAAGACGGCCTAGGGCTCAGGTAAGGGCCAGGCTATGTTGTGCTACACTATGCTATGCGATATGATAGAAGTAAAAGAGGCAAAGACAGAAAAGCAAGATCAACACTGCGCAAAATACTGCCTTGTCTGCTAGGCGGTGGCGATTCCAGCCTCTATTTCATCAAGCGCGGCTTATCCTTCAAAAATGACTGAAAATATCTGAAAGTGAGGGGATTCAAAGTTGGCGGTAAAATTACCGGTTGTCCAACACCAAACAACAAGATAGCCTAGAAAGCTAACAAGATTTCTAGGAGAAAGAGGGCTAGCCAAGAAAGAGAAAGAGAGCTAAAGGAAGAGCTAAAGAAGAGCTAAACAAGAGCTAAACAAGATCTAAAGAAGATATAAAGAAGAAGCCTACTAGTAATGATACTAATACTAGTAGACTCGTGGTTTCTGGGCGAGAAGAAAAAGAGCAAGGCGGTCAAAAAAGAAGTGATATTTCCTGGATCGAGGGGGTTCCTTTTACTCTGCATTTCCCTTCGTTTCTTCTCTTCTTTTTTTCGTTCTCTTTTCACATTCACCTAGCTGAAATCTAGAACAAAATAAATCATTGTTTACTTTCAGCCATATCGAAACAAACCAAAACGCCTCATTCAGGCCTAACGCAACGCTGGCTGCAGTGAAAGTTGCACGCATAGAAAAGACAAGTCCGTCTACTACTAAAATTAATCCCTCTCTCCCCTTTCTGCGAGTAGGCTTATGGGTTAATGCCCGATCATGTACGGTGGTATGCATTAGTATATATCAGTACTATCAGCGGCAAAAGATATATGTTACACGTTGACCTCATCGGAAGTAGCCTGTGCATCTCTTGACAGCATCAGATGTGCCATTATAGGCCTCGTGAGAAAGAATACTCTCTTCTTCTTGCGTTCTGTTGATCTTCTTGGCCGAGAATAGGAAACGCAAATAGACACTGTGACCTTCTCAGATGGCGATAGTCACATGTTTCGTTAAGATCCGGCGGCTCACTATTAGTTAGTTAATTCGCACGTGGGTATATATTACGTTCGAACAGAATTGTATATATACTTAGTTAGTAATGATATTAGATATTGATGTCCCCACCACGTTAGGGTTAAGATTAGAAGGGGGTCTGGATTTACTGATATGCAAGCCCTTTGCTCGGCTCGGCAGAGCGATAAGACAACTCATAATGGGTAATCGCATTCCTTCTGTGTACTAGAAGGCAGCAATATCGATGGCAAGTGAAAACAATGGCGTTCTTGACACCCCAATTCCCCAAGAGAAAGCGACAGGAGAAAGGAAAGAAGGGGAGGGGAGAGGGCTACTGAGCTTTGCGATCGTAGCCAGAGTCTAATTCTATAGTTTCTGCCCTGGTGAACGATCATTTAATCTATGTATATAGTAGGTATAGCGATATGTCCGTGTTTGTATACATTCTGTCTGTCGATCGGTCTGTATCTGTTGTTTGTCTTAGCTGCTTCAACTCTGTCAGTAAGAAAAGAATCTTGGATAGCTTAGCTAGTACTATTTACATGAGTACATCATGGATACTAACTAATAAATTGCGTTAACTAACTAAGTGCTTCCTAAAGTAGTGCTTGCCATAGCTCTCTCGCTTTGCGGGGAGGCTGGGGCCAAAGTGGTTTCTTTGGTTCTTACACTAAGCCACTAGAGTTTGGTGGGGACCGCTAGCTGAGAACAAGCTTTTTGCATCTTTTGTTTACATATTAGATTATTTTCAAGTACTGAAATTTGATCGAATGTTGGCGACTAATCCGTAGATATCGAAACTTTGGTACGAGGCGCAGAGCAACGCAGCTAACGTAACTAAAGCAGCGGTCCATCCTGGAAATCACCAGGATAGTGAATGCGAACATGGGAGATACAGTGTCGCTATCATTTCAGCCAAGAGGCCGGCCATCTTGACAGACGGTTTATGGAAGATAGGAAATGCACATAGATATATCGAAGTTGAGAAGACTACTACTAAATACATATGTAGATTGTCTGGATTTGAACTCACAGATGGCCTAAATTGTTCATGGATAGCCAACTTTCTGTAGCCATAATGCCGCTGATCTGTTTACTTGATAGATGATGTGCTTTGTTGTGACTTGGTGTGTTGTGCTGTGCTGCGCTGAGTTGTCGACGGGCCGCCTGAAATCCGTCCACCCAGAGAATGGAAAGCCTCCCGACTGATACACTTACTGATAGCGACTATCATAGCTATCCGTATCGAGTCGGTCAAAGTAAGCACGACTGTTGTTGGCCTAATCCATCAACCTCCCCCCTTTAGCTATATAAGCATCTCTATCTTGATAGAAGAAAGAAACCCCACTCCGTTAAAATGTAGGCAAAACTGAGAAGAAAGCAAGAGACTACATGTAAGAATAGTCGATAGGAGCCTGGATTTGAGGGTTATATCAGTACAATCGTTAGCATTACTCTACAAACTCCAGAAACAGTAGAATAACAGGTTAAATACATATATGTATATGTAGTTATCTGTATTTGTGCAATGTGGATTTGTCTGCCTTTTGTTACCCACACCTGCATCGGCCTGGGACTGACCTGACCCGATCCAACCTGGCCTGATGCGAGCGGACGAATCGGCAGAGCTGCAAACCGAGCTTGAACTACATATATACAACGTAGAAATGAGTATGTAAATAGGGTAATAGAGAAACAGAGAGATAGAGTGAAGTATCGAGGCAGACAGGTTGCCATTCATCCATCCCATCTCATTATTTGGCTTACTGACTAGCTAGTTGGCGGGCCTCTTTGTTTCTCTCTGCTTCTTTTTTGTCTCTCTTTTCATTATCATTCTGCTTTTTTCTTTCTCTACTGCGATTTGCGCTCTTCACTCGAGACATTAGCAAGTCCTTCACCACCAGAAATAAGAATATTTGCTTTACTATACATATATGTAGTTAACCATAACTATAATTGTATATCCATACATTCCTATCTTGTTACTCTTCAACTTTTGGTATTTGCTTCTTTCTTCCTCTTTTACTTCTGGGCCAGCATTGAGCAACTGCCCCAGTCCAGGCACTGTGGTTTTACTGGTCGACTTACTGAGCGACCCACTAAGTTGGCCACCAAGCTACAGGCTAGGCTGCTCGCGCTTTCCGTTTCTGGCTAGGACCTGCTGCAGCTACCGACATAGAGCCACTATAGCCACTGCCAACTGCTGTAATTGCTGTAATTGCTACAGTTGCCTGCCGTTTAGCTCTCCCCATCTTTTCTACCCACTAACTATACTATCATTACATATTTTCGACTTCCCATCATCTCACCTTCCATCTTTCACCCTCACCCACCACAAAACCCCTCCTTTTGAACATCGTCTTGGGGCTTCTTTATCTAGTCTGCTTAGCCTGTTGATAGAGCCTCATCCTGCCCCGAAGCTGACCATAATCTTGAGCTCGAGCACCGTCCAGGCCTGCCAGCCTCAGCGACCATGTTCCGCGGCTTTTCGGGGTCGGCAGTGCCCAAGCGGCTTCTGCGGCATGCCCTTTCGCGCCTGGATGTGCTTGACACCGAAGCGATCGATATCGACAATCTGGATTTTGCCATTGGCCGCAACACGACCTTCGAGTTCCGCGATGTCGGTCTGAAGCTCGAGGTAACTACGCCCTCTGATATCTCTGTTTTCGCTGCCTTCTCATCCCCCCTCTATCTCTCTCTCTTTGCTCTACTAACGCTGGCTATCTCGCCCTAGAAACTCGAGCGTCTCTTGCGGCTCCCGCCTGCCCTCCACATTCGCAAGGCCCGTGTTGGTCTTCTGCGAGTGTCCGTGCCCATGGACTTTTACAGTAGCCCGATCAGCGTCAACGTCTCTGCCGTACAGGTCTCCGTCTCGCTGGTCAATAGCGAAGCCGACGCCGCCTCGCAGGACCTGCTGGACTCTAAGCCTCTGGTGCCAAACGCTGCTGACTTGGCCCAGTCCTTCCTCGACCTGCAGTCGCTCACAGAGAAGCGCGAGCTTGAACAGGCACTGTCCGGCTCTATAACGCCTCCTGTCGCCGACGAGAGCGACGAGGAGAGCGAGTCTGAGTCGCAGCATGGCACGGGCCAGCCGCTATCCTTGCCTGGATTTCTGACCGGCTTCTTGCAGGGCATCGTCGATAGAGTCGAAGTCACCATCAGTGACGTCACTTTCAAATTTGAGACGGATATTGTTGTTAGCCTCGCCACCGATGCCACTAACAACACTGATACTGCCAATACTACGAATAATGCCACCACAAATAGCCTCCCAGAAACTGTCAGTTTCATGCTACAGTTCGACAGCATCGATGTCGAAGGAGTCACCACAACCAAGTCAGCACCACCACCACCAGCCTCTACATCGGCCTCCGGCACCGCTATTGGCTCAGATTCACCACCTACACACTCCCAACGCACAGGCAAACGTCATATCGCCCTTAACAATATCCGCGCCTACATTGTCTCCGATCCTCGCGTTTTCTCCATGTTCGCCCTTAAGTCACCGCCATCCACTGACGGTCCAATCGATACTCCACCACCCGGTTTCGACTTCCTCTCTGCCCCCAAAGCCCAGTCTTATCATGGCGAGGACTTCCTGACTGGCTCTCCAGCCATGTCCAACCATTCTTCTCTGCAAGAACAAGACCATAAGCTCTCAGACCAACTTTCAGATCTGCCACCGAAGTTTGACCCTTCTATAGATGCCATCCCAGAAGAAGACCCAGAGACTCCTCGCCAATCAACAGCCAACCTCATAGATACCTCGTCGGCGCTGTCTGTCGGTAGCTTACCGCCATTACTCATCTCGTCAAGTGTGGGTTTTGCCGACCTGGAACAAAGTTCGTCGTCTAAGGCTCCTTCAATAACATTACAAGAGCCCCAGGCTGAGACCATGGATATGTTATTGAATGATTCCGACAACGAGTCTGAGACACCGGCCTATCCCAGCTTCTCGCGCAGTGACTCGTCAAGTGATGTTGGCGACGATCTGCTGACATCACGAATGTTCACCCATGATGAGGCGGAAAGCATGTATTTAAGTGCTGTTTCTCTACCACCACAAGGCCAATCACAGACTCAGTCACCGTCATTGTCGTACGAGCAACACACGCCTACCCAAGTCGAGGTGCCTCACCAATTATATTCTACAAGCCACCAACAATCGACAACCGATCCACTTGCCGCCTCTATCGCAGACATATCAACACTTACCACAGATTTCTCTTGTGGCCAGACCCCAAATATTAGCTCTGCACCGCCTGCTAGCAATGATGGCTCCATGTCTATGCACGTCAGGATGCCCGGTGGCTGGGGAGAAGCATCGGATCTCGCATACGGAAATCTTCCCCAGGTTTCTACAATCGGGGCCCCAAGATACACCAGCGTCTTTTCCGCCACAGTTGACACCACGGGAAAAACTGATGTTGCCCCTACACCAATAGCTACATGCTTTGACTCGACTCTGATTCCTGGTATGACTGAGGAGCCTACTCAGAATGATAGGACACAAGACGAGAAGTCAAGGCGGCCACAGACCCCCCAAGGGCCTCCCCGGATGGCCAAGGAGATCTTGTCTCTGGACCGAATCTCCGTGTTCATTCCATCGCAACAGGGTAGCTCATTGACTACCGTTAACGCAACTAACGAATCTGGACCGGGTACATCCTCTAAACTTGACTCCTCTCTCTACAACCAGGGCCCCGTAGGGGCCTACTCTATGCACAATACTTTCGAGACCTTACCAGATATCAATATCGAAAACTACAACGCCTACATGCAGTCACAGAAACCACCGGAAACTATCGATGTTGAACTGTCACCATTCGAGGCCTGTTTGGATATGTCCATCGGTTTCCTGGTATCTTGCATGCTCACGAAGCTACTGGCAGCCCTTGGCGATAGCTCACCAGATAGCTCCTCGTCTTTGTATACTACTCCCTCTAAAAAGTCGAATGTGTCTGCGGAGGCGCCTAGTCCAGCAAAGCCAAACCTCAAAATTGCTCTCGAACGTGTCTCTATCATGCTTATTCACACTACACCAGGCTTTGAGTGTTTTTCAGGTCGAGTCGTACCCCCATCTACACAAAATAATATGAAGCCACCCAAGGTGCTGCTACGAGCCGACCTCAAAGACATTGCCGCAAATACTCAAGACGACAGTATCAAGAAGATAAAGACCTCCACTGTTTCTATAGGCAAGCTGTCAGTTGGATATGAAGATGATCATATTATCTCGTTTGAGCATGACGCTAAGCTTCAAGCCTCTATCCGAGATAGCTTCCCGGAGAAAGGCGCTGATGTGCAGGTGTCACACTCCCAAGATGCAGATGAGACTCGCACTGTTGTTTTAACACTTCCGATCTCTGTGAACCTCGATCTAGTCAAGTTCGATGAGCTTATGGAAGCCTTCGGTGGAGTTCCTGAGTTGGTCCACATGGTCTCAGAGATGTCAGCTTCCATCTTATCCTCTCCACCTCCCCCCCCCGCCTCTTTAATAACCACTCCTAAGATGAGGCCCAAGGTCAAGGGCGTGCATTTCGACGATATTGAGCTGGAGGAGAGCCAAGCAAAGGCGCCGAAGACCAATATTCGCATCAACGGTTGCCGACTACGTTTATCTAGCAAGAGCTGCCGATTTGACCTTGATACCTCTTCTATCAAGACTGTAATCCGAAACAAGGCCCTAAGGACGAACCTATCAACGATCCGGCTGACTGGACCCTGGATTCATGAGACGCACAGTGTACCCATAACCGCGAATTTAAGTGATACACGTATTGAGTTCCTCGATGCTCCCCGAGAGTCAGACATCGCCAATCTTCTCGAGATGCTTATTCCAACAGCTACGAAATTCCAAGAGGACAACGACCTAATGGTTGACACACTGTTTGCCCAGAGACGGAAGGGCCCTCTGTTGCGTATCGAGTCTAAAGGCGCACAGCTACGTCTTGGAAATCTAGAGGCATTATCATGTTTGTCAAGCCTTGGCGAAGAGGCTACCAAGTTTGCTGGTCTAGCACAGCTGTTCCCGGAGGACGATCGGCCTGGTATCTTGACCATGTTAGGCATTAGGGAAACTAACATATCTGCTGATATTGGTGGTAAAATCGGTATCTTCCACTCTGAACTCTATGGTATCGAGGTTTCTCACGTCGGTTTCCCGGCTCTGCTTACCCTTGGGATCAAATCTGTTCGCCTTGACCGTAATGGCAACGAGGTTATCGTCGACTCAATCCGCAACATTGCAGTCCCTACCCTTTCTTCTGATTCAGGCCTGGCTGTTAGAGTACGCATGATCGGCGATGAGTTCGAGCCTAAAGTCAGGATTCGAATACAAGATGTGGCAGTTGAATACCGGGTTCCCATGATCATGGACATTCTAGGACTAGAAGAAAATGCCACCCCCCAGCAATTCGAAGAGTCTCTAGCAGCGTCTGTAGCTAATCTCGGTGAGGCTGCACATGCCAGTTTCAACTTCGATGTTAGCTCCTCTTCACATTCGGCAGACACTAGCAGCAACGTCAAAGACAAGCCCAAAGGCAAGGCTTCGAAGCCTCTGGTTGTCGATATCTCCCTAAGAGACAGTATGATTGGTCTTAACCCCCTTGGAATCGCGGCTCAGATGTACATTGTTCTTAATGAGACCCATGTTGCCGCAACACTTCCTCATGACGGTGACTTTGACGCCAAACTCAACATTGCGAAGGCATGGATGCTTCTCACAGATGACATCATTACTCTTAAGGGTATCAGCGATATCGAGAATCTACGCAATCATCATGCTGAGTCTTTGATCACCATGGGTCTCAATGAGCGTGGCTATGCTAATATCGGTTACATTTCAACTGCCGTGTCCACTATCAAAAGTGTCAAACTCTCGGAACCTGCTGGAACACGTCAAATGTTGATAGATATGTCAGATATGCTGCTTATCTTAGAGACATGTGCTGATTCTACACAAACTCTGATAACACTTGGCAATGCCCTGTCTCCGCCATCACCACCATCCACCGAAATCAAGTACCGTACAGCTATGGAGGTCGAGGATCTACTTGCGTCGATATCAGGTGAGGCCTTTGGTAGAGCCGAAGGTGACTACGACTTTGATAACGACTTTGGTCACGTGCCTCATATGGAAAGCAGCGAGGAAGACTACGATAATATCTCCTCACTGGCTAGCAGCACGGCCGATCTCGGTGGTGTGGCAGTGAATATGGGTGGTGCAGATATCGGAGAAGGTGGCCATGGCCAGGGTTCAATGCGTGGCGAGAAGCTATTCGATGCTGCCTCGATGATGGATTCTATCACAACGACTCATGATACTCACGATGGCGTGATTCTCGCTGTAGGGAACCCTGGTATGCCATCTGACGAAGAGTACGGATCTAGCAGCGAGCTCGAGATTCACGACGACCACTTTGAGAAGACGGAAGAGGTGGCCCAGCATGTGCGCCTCTGGGACGTTTCCCGCGGGTGCTACGACTATGCTACAGTTGGACTTGTGGGGCGAAGCCCCGTGCGTGTCAAAGTTCGCAAAATTGGTGTGTTTTGGAACCTTTTCGACGGCTACGACTGGGTCAAGACACGAAATGCCATCACACAGGCTGTCGCCGGAGTGCAGAACAAGGCCATAGAGCGCCAGCAACACCTACAATCGGGGCCAATCGACATGGAGGAAGACGAGGATTTACTGGACGAGGACACCGAGATCGGCGATTTCCTGTTCAACTCGATCTATATTGGCATCTCGCCGACGCAGGACCCTCGGGATCTCACCAGCGCTATCAACCGCGAGCTCGGAGACGCAGCGGATACCGAGTCGGTGGTCACGACAACCACGCATACGTCGACGAGCACGGTGAGGGCCAGTGGAACACGGCGAGCAGCCAAGGCTAAGAGCACGCGGCAGAATCAGCTCAAGCTCACGCGCAGCAAACACCACAAGGTCTCGTTTGAGGCTTTGGGCATCGACGCCGACATATCCGTGCTGCCGACCGGGTCAGGCCCGACGCAAAGCTGTATCGACGTCCGGGTTAAGACTCTGGAAGTCATCGACCACCTGCCACAGTCAACATGGAAGAAGTTCGCCACGTACGACCGCGATGCTGGCGAGCGAGAGCTGGACTCGAGCATGGTGCACGTCAACATGCTTGTGGTGAAGCCGGTGCCGGAGCTGGCGGCGTCGGAATTTGTAGTCAATGTCGAGGTGCTGCCTCTTCGTCTGCATGTGGACCAAGATGCGCTGGACTTCCTGACACGCTTCTTTGCCTTCAAGGACGACAAGGTGCCGGTCCATCAATCGCCGGGCGATGTACCGTTTGTATCGCGGTTCGAGATCCAGCGAATCCCTCTCAAGCTCGACTTCAAGCCACGGCGCGTAGACTACGCGGCCCTGCGGTCGGGCAAGACCAGCGAGTTCATGAATTTCGTCACACTACAAGACACGCGTATCGAGCTTCGCCGCATCATGCTTCATGGAGTCATGGGTTTCGACAAGGTCGGCCTGATGCTAAATGATCTCTGGACACCCGATGTCAAGCGCACGCAGTTGCCAACAGTTCTAGCTGGTCTATCGCTAGTGCGGCCCCTCGCCGACGTCGGCAGCGGCGTCCGAGACCTGATCGAGATCCCAATGGCCGAGTACCGTAAGGACGGGCGTATCCTTCGCAGTATCCGCAAGGGCGCCATTTCGTTTGTGCGCAACACCGGCACCGGAGTCGTCAAGCTGGGCGCAAAGGTGGCTGTTGGCACCCAGAATGCATTGGAGGGCGCTGAGGGCTTGCTGACTAAGAACTCGGGAAGCCCGCGAGGAGCCTCATCCGGTGCGCCCTCGGAGCAGCGCCAGCCGCACCACTATTCGAGCTCGGGCTCGGGCTTCAGTGAAGACCAGAGAGCCTTCAGCCCGTACGCCAACCAACCGCACAACGTCGTACAGGGTCTCCGTGGCGGCTACTCGAGCCTAGCTCGTGACATCACCATGGCCAAGGACGCCATTGTTGCCGTATCGACGCAGGTCATGGAGAGTGAGGATCCCACACGCGCAGCCAAGGCGGTGCTCTCGGCGGCCCCGACTATTATCTTCAGGCCGGCTATCGGAGCTTCCAAAGCCATTGGCCAGACGCTGCTGGGTGCTACCAACACACTGGACCCTGAAAATCGGCGGAGAGTCGAAGATGTAAGTTACTTTCTACCTCTCATATCGAGCCTATATGTGTTCATCGGTTACTAACAGTTCCTTGTACAGAAATATAAATAATGGAAGCAACCCGTGCGTCTTGTCCGGTTCACCCACTCTCATACACTTTTGACTTTCTCTACTATCACTATACTATATGGTTACGTAACCCTTTTGCTTGCTTTCTATCTCTTTGTATTTTGGGAACCGGCGTTTGATTCTTATTCTCTTTTGTTGCACTGCTCTATCTATGCCACGTACTAGCTGGCCTACTTTGTCTCTTTCTTTCTCTTTCTTGCGTCTTCTCTGCTACTTTTGTCACTTTCTCATCTCCTTTATGTCATCTACTCATCTACTGAACCAGACTGCCCGCGCTTATCACTACTGTTCTATGCGCTACAAATGCCTTGTTTCCTTTTTTTTCTTGATTTTTTCTATCATTATTGTTTTGTTCTTGTCAAATATCCAGTTTGTTCGTGTTTTTTATTTTTTATTTATTCAGTTGTAGTAACAGCAAGGAGTTCTTAATTTTTTTTTTCTTCTCTTTATTATAGGTCAATTGATATACATCATTTCATCGTCCTCCATCAAACCTTCTATATAACTAACAGCCCAAGTGCTATGTATCAATAGCCATCACCTGAAATGCCGTTCTCCTTCTCCCATTCTTTACGTGCTAGATTGGCATCAACCCACCACTGGTGCGTCGGATCTTCATCTTGACAGATTCCATCAGCGGACACCTTGTTGTCCCACGGCTTGGGATCCATGATGTAGTGAATATTCTTGACCTCCTCGTCTTTCCAGATGGCATCGTGGATGCCCCGACGACGTAATGTCTTGAGTGCATTGTACACATACGGTAGTGGTGCCCAGCGGCCACGGAACAACGCGGAAAGTACACTTTGATCGGCGAAGGGCAGACTATGGGCGTGTTCTTCCATGTATTCGGAGATTTGCTTCCAGCGGACGGCAGATGGGATGATGACTATCAAGCCACCATTCATGTATCCCAGCGGCGAGGCCGTGCATGCCGGAGCATCGATGTGAGCCCGGTCAGGTTCGGCATGCTGTGTGGTGAAAGCGCAGTTGGAGGGGATCCAGTCTACGGGATAGTGTTTCTTACGCATGGGGTTACAAACACAGGCATGACCAGCAGCGAATACCCGATTACCCGTATCATTTTGCAGAACACCATCTACTACATCACCTTCTAACGGGGCATGATCGAGTGGAATGGTCATGAGTTCGTCCATGTTCTGACGTACGAGCATATCTGCGTCGAGCATCACGATACGTGCATACTCAGTGAGTCCGAATGTGGCTAGGTTGGTCCAGCAGTAGACGAAGCGAGGGTCATCCTTGTAGTCTGGGGCATTTTTGGGGACGATGTATGGGATGTGTTGAGTATGGATTCCGCGAGCGTGGAGGACGGGAAGAATAGAACTGGGTAGAGTGTCTGTGTAGAGCACGACGAGTGGATAGGCTGTCGATACGGTACGGAGAGCATAGGCAAGTGTGAGAACACCGGGAAGGTAGGACTCTGTTGTGAGCAGGACGCCCCAGACTAATATAGAGTTGGTTTGGTTAGTTGGGTTTTGGATTAGTATAGAAGACTAAGAGCTACTAACCCTTGCGGTTTGTTAAAGGAACTTCATTAGTGACAGCCATTTTGATATTGAAAGTGTACAGATAGAGAGAGATTCGAGAATAAGAGTGAAGACACCGGATACATGTAACATGATCCAGGAAAGAAAATAAGATTGAAGATTGGGGTTTGGCTTGGTTAAATAGAGCGTTCATGTTGTTTCACCAGATACTATCATTTCCCTTATCAAAGCTGGACAAGACAAACCAAATCAATGGGCAAACTCCCAGTCAGGTAAAATGTACATAGTTAGTAGCATTTCCTTAAACAGAAGGGGCAAAACGCCACATTGTGTGATATAGAAGTCTTTAGCTAAGCTCACTAACTAAAGCAGACTAGAGAAATAGATAAAAAGAAAGCTTTTAATAGCTATGTACTTCATTGCCCTTTTCTTCCCTAAAAATCAACCAGAGTTAGAGAATGAACGGGAACAAAAACAAAGAAGAGGACGGGAGAGAAGGAATATGACGGGACAAGAAGGAATCTCAAGGAGAAAACAAGACAGAAAGTGTGAGACATCTGTGTTCCTAGAAGCAGGTCTTTTTGTGATTTGAGGACGTTGAAGCATGTTTGTTTTCGTTGTTCACGCCTTAGACATATAGACACACTCAGAGTCTGTTAAATATGACTGAAAACATAGCAAACCCAAAGTCATGCATTGGTGGGCCATACAGGACAGTGAAGTGATGAATTTCCGAGTTTTAATCCTGGCCGAAAACAAATACTATCTAGATGCTTTTATCTTTATCTACAATCAGATTTTCGCTGTATCATGAAATAGAATGACCAAAGACAATATTTAGCTTAGTTTTCGTGATGGTTGTTTTTGTCACTGTAGCTTAGCTTTCGCGTTGGTTCTTGTCTACATATTGCCGCTAATATATAAAGCTTGGATCTCTTAAGCCTGGCCTGCTGAAGGCCCATTTCATTGTTGCTTCCATTTCAATATATGATGCCATTATCTTTAATGTCATAGCTCCAGGAGAACATAGAAATAGTCTGCTATGGAACCTTTACCGCGCGGACTGGATCGAACGCCTGATTTGCTTTATCTCTTTCTCCTGTCCGTTCCGTAGACTAAAGACAGATAACTAATCGATACTAATTATAGTACATATCTAACAAGTCAAGTCTATCGGCTTTACGGAATAGGGATCGAAACAAGATAACAAACAAAATGAAAAGTACACATGAGTAGAAACATCCTGGTAACAACTCGGAGCCTACTGATAGCAGCTACAAGCTAAATCTATTGGGTCTGAGTAACTCCGAATTCGGGCTAGCTTCAACTTCAACTTCCATCTCTCTAATAGCACTCCAATGTCACTCACTACTCGTTGAGATAAGCCACAAAGCTGCATCTCCATAGTTCCAGTCAATAGACGAGACAACCACGAGTAATCAAGGCGGGCTTGAATTGATATCACATTAGGAATCATAGACTTTTCTCATTTTGGGAGTGACAGTGAGTTTCGACCCTTTTGAAGACCTAATAGGTAGAAGTAGATGTACATAGTTTTAGAGTAGGTTAACAAAAGTTCTAGTTAAATTCAGAGTATTGTAACTGATATTCTTGTGAATATAGTCTCGCTGTCATGAAAAATTTCGCCGCTGCCTTGTTTTCGTAGCTCGCTTATGAAGTAAGTTAATTGTATTGTTAGGGTTGTGTCAATGACCCAAACTGAATGGTCCTAACCATAGCTTCAGTATCTAGTGTAGCGTTCTTATTACAGTTCTTGTTACACAAATACTAACGTCGATATTGCATATTCCTAATCTTTAAAACTGTATCTAGTAAATTCATACAAGTTACCACATATTCCCACACTCAAACACTAGTATAATAAGACATGATATATATATATATAATAGAGTTCACACTTAACATTTCAATACTTAGTAGCACTGAAGGCTCAAAAAATAGGTTGCTAATTATCGGAAAACTAGACAGAGTCAACAACAGTTAGTAGCATAATTGCCTTGATGAACTAGTGCAAGTCCTATTCTTGAGCAATTGCCACTGGTGTTCGTTTTTTGGGATTCCCTTTTGGTTAGTCGTTACCTAGTTTGATATTCACGATAACTAATTTGTTTATAAACATTCAAGAATCTACTATTTCTAGCCACATATTTTATTCCTTGAACATCAACCCTCATCTTTGACTCTAAAATGACTCACCACTAGTTCACCAAAAGATCTGCCAAAAACATGCAGTATCATGAAAATTTGCCCAAGGAACCAAAGTTTCCAGAAAAATCAATACTGTTCAGGCACCCAGGATATGATGATGCATTCAATGACATCCTATGCCTCCCACCGGATGATTCAGACCATACTGGCAAGTATGGAGTCAATCGCAGAACCGCATTGATCGCTTGTCAGATCATTGCCGGCAATTATTTTGACCTGTCGCTATCCACATCGGGCCCACAGGTAGAGACATAACTTGGTGATGTGCTGTCTGAGAAAAAAGACTACTTTGTCATTGAAGACTGTGAAGGTATATATCTTTAGACATGCTATACATTGCTAACAATATCTTGGTAGAACCATACCTCGTGATACCCACCTTCAAGGAGTGGATATTTCCGCACGATCTAATCCCACAATATTGGCTAAATGCCACAATACCTGAAACCTCACCCTCTGTCACACTTTGTACCATTGCCAATACTTCCTGTGCAATTTAGGAAGCATACATTATTTCACTCGAAGAAAAAAATGGTATAGAAGGAACAACATAGCACATCTCTGTCAAGGAACTAATGCTGGTGCCGGCGACATTGACCCGAACCCAGATGATATCATACCACTTCTGTCAGAACTTCACTTTGTTTTGACAAGAAAGGGATTGCAATTGTACCCAAGCCTTGCATGGAGAGTTCCTTCCAAAACCTTTGACCAGATTTGTCGTCCATCTTCTGGGAAGTGACACTGCTGAACTCTTGCGAGATCGCCACTTTGCAGATACTAGATGCACAAAGAGCATGATCTCATTTTTTGGTTCCTCACTTTGCATGGTCTATTCTTCCCAAGGTCAAGCCTTTTTTTTGCGCAAAGAAAGACCATTGTGTCCTTCACATAAAGGAAGAAAAATCTGGTATGCTAGACCATTGATCAAGTCAGTCAATGGCTCTGGAATCTACCAAAAGTATAGTGGTAGTGGGTCGAATAACATCAGGGAGCAGCCTGCTAGCTAAAAGAGGAAAGGGTTAGATGATGATGACTTTGAGGGAGTGCACGACTATATACCTATGACTATTGTGATGTTATACTGGGTATATGTCATCATGACTCTGTTCATTCCTCTGTTTTTGGAACAAGAGCCTTCGAGGAAGAAGGCTGTGGCCTGAGAACTGAAGTGGATGACGCCGAAGTGGTACATGATCCTCTAAGCAGGACTAAGCATGAGTTCGGATCGAAAACTAGGGGCATCAATGACGCCAATGTGAATTCCAGTGGAGACTTCAAAGATGATATGAAAACTAGAAGATAACTAGTGCTAATATGAGATAGCAATATATGTACATGTAGAAAAACTCAATATATAGTAAAGACATTGAATATGTTTTCTATATGTATTCCAAAAAAGGTTGTCTAAACCCAAGGCAATAAAAGCAATAAGTAGGTAGTATATAGCTTGGTCTACTTTGTGTAAGAAGATAGATTAGGGCCTATGATGTCCAAACCCGCAATCGAAGTGTCATATCTTGGGATTTTGCCTTTGGTGGTTGATAAGTCTCTACATATCTATGTGGGCGAAGTAGACATCCTCATGCACCTGTATATGGTTTAAAAATTCATCTCAACATAAAATGAGGTCAATGAAAGCCAGTGACATATATTTCTGTCTTAGTTTACCCTTTGATCAACAGGACTAACTATACGTATAGTTTATCATGACATATGATAATATGATACATATGTATAAACCCTCAGTCCACATCAAAGCTAGTTTTGCTTGTACTATATCACTAATAAACTGACTATCACTATAGTAGATCGCGTATCTTGTAAAAAATAACAAGCAAAGTAATGAATCAAGTGCAAGCTTAGCCTGCTTTGTATAATCCCTAGTGACTGCAGACATTTCAGATGATGAATGTACAAGGAAAAGGTGTGTGAAAGTGGACTGTCAGGTCATCTCGAGCATGAGTCCTCCGTCCACCTAAAGTCAAGATAACAGGACAGGTAAAGATTTGCATGGACACTTTAAGATCAGCTCGGCTAAAAGCAAGAGTGGCAGACTGTGATTGAGGAGTTCTCAAATGATTCAAGGCAGGCTATCCATTCCTAGTTTGTACACCCAACATAATTAGCCCGGGAAAGAGCTAGAAGGAACGAAATGCCATCATTGGAAGCGGAAGGAAGCTGTTTCCTTTAAGGTTCCTTCTCTAAATACTTCACAGAATCCTGCTCAATGACCCCGTACTCAATCTCTTCCGATTCTTCCAACAAATCTGTACAACTGAATAACATCCTATCGATTAACAAATGCAAATTAACATGCTTACTGACCATATAACTATATAATCTATTAGATTATCAAGTTGTAGATGCGTTAAGATGGTTCCTTCCATCTGCTCTTGTAAGTGCGGCTCGAGGTCTCTTTAGTTTTTGCCCCGCAAGGATAAACAAATTCCGCAGGTGCTGGGAACAGCTGCAACCAAGCTTGACAAACTGATAAGATAAGCATCTTATGGGAACCCCGCCATAGCAATAAAATCCCGCTTGGGTCGTTTTCTAGGCGGCAACAACTCCGGTTTAGAAACCAGCTTAGAAACCCTTCAAAACGCATTTGAGGGTTAAAGTATTGTCTTGATTATAAGCATAAGCTTTCTCTTTTGAAAAGACACCAACCCATTATCATACTAGACAAGACATAGTCACATTAACTCAATCGTGTAAGGCAACACTCACAATGGCTCCCCCTCCACACATGAGTCCTAGTCACATCGTAAGTTTTCTCCTCTGATATTCCCAGTGTTCAATTCCTCGGGCTTCCGCTAACCCTGTATTTGTAGACCAAGATCAAGGTGCAGCTCAAGCTAGCCATTGCGCGGCTTCGGATGATCCAGCAACGAGACGAAAGCTTATCGAAAGCGAACCGCCGAGCGATGGCGCAATTGCTCGAGCAAGGCAAGATCGATTCGGCGCGCATCCGCGTCGAGAACATTATTCGCACAGACATCATCACCGAGCTACACGAGATTCTCGAGCTATACTGCGAATTACTACTAGCGCGCGCGGGTCTACTCGAAGGGACCGGTCCGTGTGATAGTGGTTTGGAAGAAGCCGTCAAAAGCCTCATATTTGCCGCGCCGCGCACCGAGATCAAGGAATTACAAACTGTGCGTACGCTGTTAGCCGAGCGGTTCGGAAAAGAGTTTATTCTTGGCGCAACGGATAATTCCTCTGGTGGTGTTAGTGAGCAGGTTGTCAAGAAGCTACAGGTCACGCCACCCCGCGAGGAACTGGTGCAGGGTTATCTCGAGGAGATTGCCAAGGCATATGGTGTGGCGTGGCCGTACGATCAACGAGAAGTCAACACCGACTTACTCGGTTCCGAAGACGAGGCAGATGACGTTGATCAAGATGAAGATGACGACGCTGGGACAAAGCAAAAAGCCCCAAAGACACCAACGAAGCGCTCACAGGCAGAAAAGGCCCTTAGCACAACAACAGCCCCATCTGCTGATATCTCCACCTCGCCTTTACGCATAGCCCCGCCGAAGATGTCTACAGACAACGTACATCCCAAAGTAACTCTAAACTCACAGGAAATTGGTGTTGCTACGAAATCTAAACCACGAGCAGGTGTCGCTAAGAACAAGGCCGGTGGCCCAGGTGGACAAGTGCCCGACATATCAGAGCTAGAACGCAGGTTTGCAGCACTGAAAAAATGATCACAGATACCATGCTTTCTCTATAGTACTTGTATATATGTGTAGATATCTCTTGCTGAAACTAGCTGTAGTTGAGAATATATGAAAGGTGAACTGAGTAATTCAAGCACCAACATTCCAAACCTATGACATAATTGCTGTTGATAACCCCAACCCTAAGTTATATCGGCATATCATCGGAAAATCAGCATCACGGCCGCGTCGGAGGCGCAAGAAGCGCCGACTGAAAGCTAGGAAGTAAATGCGACTAGGGAAATTGCCGTTAAACGAATCTTGAGCGAACGAGTTGCGATTCTCCATACTGCCTAAAGGCGGTCTGTCTAATGTTTCACATCACAAGAATTGTTTTTGTTGCTTCTTCTTAGCTTTTTGTTTCTGTTGTTTTCCTGTAGTCTAAGTTCAAGGTAAACTAGGTTTGTTGATTTTTTTTCTCTTTCTATTCTTTTAATCTTTCGAAGAGCGATAAGTTTCAAAGCCTTGTAGTCGCATCTTTGTATAATGCTGTCCTTCATCCTCATCCAGAACCGCCAGTAAGTGTTTCCATTGTGACTTATTCCCCTCATTGGATTGAGTACATCGAATTGTCATCCCAGAAGCTGACATGTGAATAGGGGCAAAACCCGGCTAGCCAAATGGTACGTGCCATATAGCGACGAAGAGAAAGTGAAGCTCAAGGGCGAGGTAAGTTCTCTACATAGGACAGCCTCCATTCACCTAGATTCTATATCTATTCTAACTGCCGAGCAATTCCAGATTCACCGCCTTGTAGCTCCCCGAGACCAGAAATATCAATCCAACTTTGTCGAGTTCCGTAACAACAAGATCGTCTACCGCCGCTACGCCGGTCTCTTTTTCTGTGCCTGTGTCGATACCAACGATAACGAGCTAGCCTATTTAGAAGCTATCCATTTCTTCGTCGAGGTGCTCGACTCCTTCTTCGGAAATGTGTGCGAGCTAGATCTAGTCTTCAACTTCTACAAGGTCTATGCCATTCTCGACGAGGTCTTCCTAGCAGGCGAGATCGAAGAGACCAGTAAACAAGTTGTATTGACGCGACTGGAACACTTGGACAAGTTAGAATAAGAGGAGGTATGCTTTTTTTTGCTGTTTTCCTATCAGATAATCTGTTCTGTTTTGCTACGAGAGATGCGATCTTTCTATCATGTTGGTGCATTTTTGGGATATTTATACGGCGTTTTCTACTTCTTTTTGCACATCTTCTATACCATCTGATTATAGATATACAACAACATAAATAATACACACTAGCCAAAACTTTGAAGAATTTAGATCTGTTTTCATCTGTCAAATATAGTCTCGATTTGCCTTCGATGAGATAGCTGTTCGATTTGGCGCCGGCTAATTACCGGATCAACAACTTCGCATTTTGGCGCAGCGCATCAATTTGGCCCTCCAATACGTTGAATGATTTCCAATTCGGCAGGTTCCCATTTCGAATTGAATATCATCTATCTTACATACCAACGTTAACTTGGATTATTTCCCAGTATTACTGTCTGATTCACTTCTATTTTGCTCTCATTACGATAAAACTTGCATTGTATTCTATCAATCATCACGTCTCTTTGCATTTGCGAAAGCACGCAATCCCCCAATATGTCGTCCATAGATCGAACATTCAAATATCGGCAGGAAATCACCCAGGTGAGCAGCTTCGAGTAACCTTGAATTTCCATGCAAAGAAATTATAGACTAACCTGTATATCTTTGGCAATCTTCAGATGATGTATGTCTCTGGCGAGACTGCCGAGCCTTCTGTCGAAACTACCGGCCTCATTGAGGATATCGTCCGTCAACAAGTTGTCGAGTTGGTAAGTCCCAATCTCTCTATCCCTTGATATGGTCCCAAAGTCTAATCTCCTTTATCCAACAGCTCCGCACCAGTACGGAACTCGCTGCCCGCCGCGGCTCTCGCTCTATCACCATCAATGATCTAATCTTCCAGATCCGCCACGACCAAGCCAAAGTATCCCGGCTGCGCACTTTCCTCTCGTGGAAAGACGTTCGTAAAAATGTTAAAGACTCAGACGACAAAGGCGGTGCCGGCGACGACATTGGCGGAGCTGACGACGCCGTAGCGCCCCCAGTAGACGAAGCCGCCAAGAAGAACAAAAAGGCCAAGGTCGGCATGCCCTGGGAACCAGCGTCTTTCTACTCTCAGGAAGTCCCCGACCGCGACGACGAGGAAGACGAAGAGGAGGAAGAGCTCAACTATCTCACCTTGCAACGTCTGCGCAAAGCCGACGAGCGCACCAAGGCCATGACAAAAGATGAGTACGTTACCTGGTCCGAATACCGCCAAGCATCGTTCACATACCGCAAGGCCAAGCGGTTTCGCGAATGGGCTGGTTTTGGCCTCGTGACCGACAGTAAACCGTCAGACGATATCGTCGATATTCTCGGCTTCTTGACCTACGAGATGGTGCAATATCTGACCGAGAACGCCCTGCGCATCAAGGAGCAGGAGGACCTGGTCAAGGCCCAGAGTGGTGGTGGCGATAACACTAACACGAAGAAGCGCAAGTTATGCTCTGGCGGTCTGTTCGAGCTGCCCAACGAAGGCCGCGTTCCAGTCGAATCGAGACATGTGCAGGAAGCATATCGTCGGTTACAGGAGCGTCCTAAACGGACACGAGCCATGCTTAATGGCACTAGACTTACCCAACACGTCCCGCTTAATATTGTAAGTTTCTCTACTATACCTGTCTATTATTGATTAGTTTCGATACTAACTATATAAACAGTTCTAATGTCCTCTTCTGTTTTCTTGGGTTGTCTTTTTGGGGGGGATTCTACTTTTTTGTTTGTTGGTCCATGATAGCGTAATGGACATGAACTATCTTTGAGTGTTGGAAAGGGGGCATTAACAGCTTGGAGTTTACGGAGTTTTTCTTTTACGAGCCAGCGATATTTACTCGCAACCAGCCTAATTAAATAAGGCCATCTCTATTATTGAATATTACAGTTCTCTTCTCTCTCATACTTCTCTAACTATACTGCCAAGTGATCACTGTTCCATACCCCAAATCCATTGCCCCTCCATGCCCACGCAATCACATAATGACCTGCCAGTAATAGCCACTCTTCGACCTCATCCAAGCCCTCTAACACATCTAACCTCGCCTTCTCCGTATCAACAGCCCAAGCCGTCCATAGCGCCTCCATAGTCTCTACTCTGGCCTGCTCAAATCGCGCCTCAAGCAACCGTGTCTTCTGATCATCTGGCTGACGATACACGGCTAATGTCGGCATATAAATGCGCCGTGCGGCCAGGTTAGAGACGAGCATGCGTCCGAATGCATCGTCTGGCTTGATTGGCTCGTATAGTACGATGCCGATGTCCGGGATGCGATTGGTGAAGTAGTCGATCACGTGCTGTGCGTCTGTTGGCTCGAGATAGCATAGGCAGCATTCCGATAGCATCAACGTGGGTATATCGGTGCGCAAGCCCGGCATCACAACGATATTGTTAGCCTCCGGTTGTGCGTCCGCCTCCGTATTTTCCTCTTCTTCAGGACCACCATCGACCGCAATATTTGCTAGCATTCGCAGATCAATGCCGTGGCAGAAATACCGCCCGCCTACTGCTGACCACACTCGATCTTGCGTATTTGGCACCACCTCGGCTCCGGGCAACGTCTGCTGTAGCAACGGCACACTGCTCACTTTGGCAAACTTGTGTGCTGTGGTTACGGGAAAGTCAATCTCGTGATATACCAAGTCTTGGCTAGTTGCTACTTGTGAAAAGAGCCGGAAACACCGCGTGTCTGTGCCGGCGCCCAGAGACACAATCTGTCGCTCGCCGTCGGCCGTGCTTTCGAGAAAGGCGTCGACGAGTCTATCTAGAGATGTTGTGCGAGTATATGTGCCTGTTGAGATAGAGTTAGTCTATGCAATAGTAAAGACTACCTTTCTTATCCTTCCATCATCTATCCATACCTCGGTTGATGATCGGTAGCCGCCGCGATGGCCCTGTAGATCCTGCAAAGTACTTGGCATACGGATCTTGCAGATATCCCAGCTCAACTGCGCTTAGTCTCGAAACTGCCGCATCGCCATCCGTGCCCTGCACAACTGTATCTAACGTGCTATTTCCTCCTGGTCCTGGTCCTTTTCCTTCGCCTGTTCGACCTCCACCCCGGCCACGACGCCCCGTAAGCCGGCCTCGTTGTAGGAGGAGATTAGGGATCGAGGGTGCTGACATGATATAGTTAGATCGTTTGTTAGATCTGATATAGATAGTTATTGTTATTGTTATGTTAGCTTTAGCGGCTTTTGAGCTCTCCTCGCTCTTAATGCAAGCTTCAACGTCACATTTGCTCTACACTAGGCAAATTGTGGACCCTACCGCCCTGCGGGGACGCTCCTACCGCCTATTGCATCGAGGGCATCATTACTATTAGATAATCACTTCTTTGTACGACTACAGTAGGCTTTTGATCTATCATTTGTCTTTGTACCTGCTGATAAGCATGCTGTTGTGACACTAGAGCTTTAGCTCAAGCTTGAATTATAAAGCTATACATAATCACAGCACACGACGTCTAAAGTCGATGCTAGCATAATCTATGCCTATACATCACACCCATGATCCAGCAACATGTAGTCATTCGGATGGGCCAACATTCGTGGCAACACAGAAGATATATATATGCACTGGGCGGAACTCCTTTATCACACCCATTACCCTCCATTGTACTTCTGGCTATCTAATCTAAGCTTGCGCCGGGCTCGGGTTTGCGGAAGTCTCCAGATCCGAGTACGACAAGATCAACTCTTTCTATAAAATTGTTAGTATTTGTCGATACATACTACAAGCAACAGAAAAAAAGTAAGGACTTACACGTTGCTTGTTCCATTGCTGCGCATCCCAAATCACGTAGAGGCCACGCTCCTCGTTAGCGTTGATAGCTTGAGGAATCATGACCTCATCCTTCGTGATCCAGATGGTGAGCTTCTTGTGCCACCTCCAGTTGCGTTGATGCCTAGATCAAAAGGGTTAGTGAGCTGACCTCTTCCGCTGTTGAAAAAAAAATATAGGATAATATACAATTCGTGTGCTGCAAGATGTTGACGGAAGTCTTGTGTGCACGAGTAAAAGATCCAGAACAGCGACTCTTCATTAAAGCTACGAATCACCTGCTCAATCGGTTGCACGTTTGTGACTTGGTAACACTCGGGAAGACGAAACTTCGGCGTCGCAGGCCGAGGCGGTGAATCATCGAATAGTGAGTAGTTTTGCGTAGACACCAATCTAGTGGTATATGTGTTAGTTTTACTTCAGTTCGATACGTTATAAGCATATGTATACGTACTCTCCTGGAACCAAATCAAGACCAAGGTGGTGAACATCGATACCAGACACCATTGCGTGATAATCTGGGTACTTGTCCATCAACGTTATCAATCCCTTCAGACCCCATTTATCAGATTCTGGCATGCCTGCTAGGGGATCATGAACCTCAGGCGCGGAAGGAGCTGAAGCTGGAGCTAGAGCTAAAGCTGGAGCCATCTTCTTTTCAACGCTAGTGCCAAGTGAGCTCTTGCGGTTATGATCAATACCGATAGCTCCAAGGGGATGTCTAGCTTCCGGTGCACCAGCTGGCGTTTCGGGCTCTTCAGGGGCTGCAGGTCTAGGTTCCACAGGTTTTGTAGGGGCAGCTATAGATTTATCAGATTTGTCAGTATTTCCCATTGCATTGGATCTCTATGTGCACCATTGTTGACATACGAGGAGGTCCAGGGGCAATGATGCGGGAGACATTATTGCTGGAATTAGTGTTGTTGGTGTTCGCAGAAAGCGCATTCAACAGACCGTTACCAGCACGGTTTTGTGAGTTATGAGTGACTCCAGCGGACAAAGGGGCTCCAATAGCCTGGAAGCCCATGTTCTGAGGCTGAGGAGCATCTGCCAGAGCCCCGCCCCTGTTATTTAACGGCGGGAAATCTTCGATGCTCGATGGCGGCATTTGCGGGGGCTGCTGTGCCAAAGAGTTCTGGTTGCCGAAACGGAATGCAGCTTGTACGTTGTGTAGGCGGTTGCCAGCTGCCGCAGCAAATGGGTCTTCTGGTTGAGATAGGTGCGAAGTTGTTGCCGATTGCGTCCGAGAGACAGGCCCAACGTTACGTGAACCAGCCGCCGCAGTCGCCCACAAAGATGCTTGGGAGACATTATGCATTTGGCTGTTATTAGATAGCGAAGGAAAATCTCTAAACAAGTTAATGGTTAGTACTGGTCGAACTATTGAGGCAGGGGTAAATATGGTATGGTCCATCAGATGGTATCATCATCAATGTTAAGATCAAGCTAATGAAGTTACTTGCTCTTCATAGAGTTTGGATCTGACAGGCGTATGATTTGCCGGTCTTTCTTTCAAGACCATAGAATACTGGCGACCTTCTGATACTCTACTTGAATCTCGACTACTCGCCCTTGAGTTATGATTCTCTATCAAATGGCTAGTACTCGAATTCTGGGACAAGCTTAAGGTAAGCCTACACTTGCGCCCACTAAAAGACATGATAGCTTGAGCGACTCTGTAGAAATTGGTGATAATCTCGTGTTGCAATGCAATGATAGTTGAGCGCGTGCCAGACCCGTGCCTAGATTACTGAGGGCTAGGTGTTGTTCTCTAGCGAATAGTACTCAAGGAGACTATAGCGCTAAAGTAGATAGATGTGTCACACCATGAGCCTTATGTAGGAGTGTTATGTTGACGGCCGCTGATTGAACTCGCGATTACCGATGATACCACAGTAGCAATAAGATGAAAGCTGCATAGCACCACTTGATGGCCATTGATAGCATACATCACGGATAGAAAAAAGCGGATAGTGCGCCCTTTGACCTATGATAATGTTTGTATGATCCGATAAAATAGATAGCGACTTACGAAGGGTCCAGAGAAGCTGCGTTTTGCGCCGCTCCCAGACTTTGAGCAAAGCTCACATTGCCAGCTCCGAGACCAAGTGGCCTCGCGACATTTTGCATTCCGGCAGCACCCATTGGCACGCCGCCACCAAATGCCCAACTCGCGTTGCCTAAGAAGATTCAGTCAGTATGCATCAACAAAGTGCAGCATGGCTACGGGGTATTAGCACGAATTTACTCACCCATCTTTTGGTTTTGACCATTGGGGAGCCGATTTGAGGCAGCAGCACGACCAGGCTGCTGGGTTTGTTGCTGGGCGTAGCCAACGGGCATGCGCATTTGCTGCGGCGCCGATCCTATCAGTGGTAGATGTCAGTATATGTGCGTGTGTATGTAACGGCGGTCTATCGTGGTGTAGGCGACACAGATGACGGATCATGAGGTCAAGGATTTGGCAGTAACAGCAAGATCCCATGGTTTCCGGGGTAGTAAGACGAGGGGTCGAGGATCCGTAGCCATGCTGTGACGAGTACGGCTACCAAGCTACAGACAGCGGACAGCACGATGCTTCGTCCTACTATCGAGTAGCATTTCTAGCTCCAGACTCGGTAGCCAATGCTCAGTCTATACCTAGGTGTGAACAACACCTGATAGTGACAGTGTCTGCCCCCTAAAACCACTCATGGTGCGTGCCTGCAAAATAGCCAGCACAACCCGGGCCACATGTGCCTTATCTCACTCAGTGTCATCAATGAAGCAACACAGCACCCGCCAGGCGCCAACTGCAATTGACGGATTGGCCAGTCCAGCGGCAAAAATTCCCAAGAGCCCAGTCGTACCTGTGCGATTGTTCATCGTATTGAGGGTGTATCGGCAATTTTCGTCGTGGGCGATCCAATTTGCGATAGAACTTTGGAAGCCGTGAGCTTTCGAAGCAATTTGCCGATGGCGAAAACAAGGCAAAAAAAACGATCGGTTGAATTTCGTGATGTTAAATGGAAAGGGTTTCGAGTAGAAAGAGGGCAAGGCTAGAGTTAGCCTCTTTGATTGTGTAGTGGACAAAGGAAATAGGCAATAACCACACCGAGTAGTCGATCGGACGATAAACAAAGGGCTCTGGTTGTGTTGTGTTATGTGTGCAATCCTAGATCAAAAGCAAAGGAAAATGACTGAGCTGCGATTTGACGTAGTAGGCAAAACTGATGCGGTGCAGTTGCAGTTGCAGAAACACTGCAGAAAGTTTGAAGGGTTAGGGTATGTGCGCAATCTATTCTCCCCGAAAGCAAATTGTAAGCATTGAGTTCTAGCCTTCTCGTCTCATGACAGATCGATCAAAGTTCAGTTAAGATCTTGTGAAAATAAGAGAAACCAACCAATTGCTTGCTAATTGGCTCAGCTGGCCCACTTTCCCCAACATACATATAATGCAACTCTGTTCGCAAGGCTGGTCACTTGTTTGAGAGCTAGTAACAGTGTATTTCTGTCCGTTGACAGCCACATGCGGCACGTCAGTTCCTGACTACATCATATCACAAATATGGCACAATTACGATGCTTTAGGCCCTAGTGCCATTTTTAGTTCAGTGAGACGGAGTCATAGTTCACCACGTTAACTACATATGATGAAATGTTGTATCGCCACAATTGACCATAATCACTGTCACGTGCCTTGAAAGGATGAAAAGATATATGAATATCAACAAGTCTGTGGTTATCAGTTCATTGCGGTTTATCTGTCTAGATGTCGAACCTCAGTTTTGGCCAATTGATTGCCTCAAGTTCACTGTAATGAGAGGTAGTTTTTCCATGTAGAATCATTTCGGTTTCCTTATCTTTAGTACTGTTGAACTATGGTATACTCTATTTTATATCTAATCGTCTCGGGTGAGGGCTTTAGTCAAACTAGCAGTCAGAACGGTATCCGAGAGCCCTCGTCCAATCATGACAATCTTGCCAACGGCTGATGATATGACGACAGCCACCTCTGGTGACTCAAAGATCTCGAAGATCTCTCGAACGCCCTGGATCAGACGGACCTCTCCATTGTCAAAAACAACTCGACCCTTTAGTCTGTGTATCTCAAAGTCGCTGCTTGTCTGTCCATTAGGAATATCGTGTTCCCAGAGCACAGATCTAAGCCAAGCGTCGAGGGCATCTAGGCCCTTTGATTCTAATACTGGTATGGGGATGGAAACTGTAGAAATGGTCTATTGCTGATGTCAGTTTTTTGAGTGTCAAGTACTCTTGGTGATTATTTGTAGAAAGACATACCGGATCAAGATGACTATGGCCGTGGCCTACCGTGTCAATACTTGTTACCTTATCGTAAGCATTCAGATCCAGAATGACACCCTCTAATTGAGGGATAGCGCCTCGCTCGGTAACGCATATCTTAGCAAGGGCATTGATAGATGCTATGCGTTGCCTTACGGTCTCTAACTCGGTATCAGAAACCAGATCAGACTTATTGATAACAATGACATCGGCATGTGATAGTTGAACATGCGCTGTAGTCATGACGGCACCGTGTTCATCGTGGTGTTCATGACTGTCAACCTTGCCAGTAGGATCATCAAGATTTTTGAGAATATTCTTAGCATCGACAAGAGTCACGATGCCATCTAGATAGATGGTGCTTCCCAAGCCATCGTCGACCCAGAACAGCGGTGCCAAATTTCCGGGGTCGGCTAAACCAGTAGTTTCAAGAAGGATGTAATCGAAAGCGCCTTTCTTTTCCATCAAAGACTCGATAGCGTTCACGCCAGTATCTCTGCAAGATGTTAGTCAAGTAACAATCTTTGGCTAGTTAGTTCAATGGTAACGTACTTGACAGAGCAACAGATGCAGCCGTTGCCAACTTCAAGCCACTCTTCTACTTGCTCTCCACCTTTGTTTACAGTCAAGGACTTTTCAATGTCCAAGGCTTATTCATTGTTAGATTTAGTATGAACAAAATCATAATGTCTATTCGATAACTTACAATCTCCAAATTCTATGTATTATCGAGTTAGTTTGGAAATATGACAGGGGGGTCAGGGTCTAACGATTACATACCATTCATGATAACGGCAATCTTCTTTCCATGTTGCTCAGTCAAGATATAATTTAGTAAAGTTGTTTTACCAGCACCGAGATACCCTACTGATGTTAGAAAGACATACTGATATTAGACCTGACGATGCTTACCAGTGACGATTGTGATAGGAACTTTAACCCGCTTCTCTTCGCCAATTTCGGCGTCAACGACGTCATTGGAGAGATCTACAAGATCCGGAGGAGCTTCGTCGTCGGAATTCATGATTTAGAGATATAAAAAAAGCAGAAGAAGTTAGACTACTTATTCAGGCGAAGTAAAGTGAAGCTTCTCTATATTGCTAATGAATTTTATAAGGTTCATCCTGAAATGTAAGAAACGTAGAGCCCAAGTAGAAACGACTCAGATTCAAATCGTGGGGCCATGCGATTACTAAGCTAATGACTATCTGTACATGATAGGTTATAAACGGGCTAAGCTTTAGTTATCAGAGACCTTGACAGTTCACTGTGTCATTGATTCAATGATGACTACATTTTAGATTGGATAATTGAATGTGTGGAAACAGTATTTATTTAATATATGTTTATCTACTATACTTGGTTTTAAAGTGTTTATAGTACAATATCGCAACATAAACAACCAGATAGTGATATTAGCTAAATCGATAGAGATGATAAGAAACAATTTCAAGATTAAACCAGGTTACAAAAGCCGTTACAAAGCAGTAGTCCAATGATGAATGACACGGCGAGTATCATCAAGATCTCGGAAGTCGAAAAAAACGGTGTTGACTCGAAGATGGCAGAAAAACAAAGACTTGCCAGTTGCTACTAGTTATGCATGTTTGATGACTGAAACAACAGCCTACATAATTTTGGCCGGCTGTCCCCAACTCAAGGTCCGGAGGAAAGACTAGAACCGAAACAGAAAATGGCAGCCAATCAATGAACCCGTCATATCATGTATGGCAAAGAAGCATCAACTAGCCGTCAAGACATAGATGATATAAGAAGCAAGGCCTTTAGGTATTGAAGGCCTGAGCGACCATGTACATCTCAGTGGCTAGAAGACCACCAAGGCCAACACTGAGGACGACAACAACAGTGAAAACCTGGGCGTACATCTTGATAATGCGCTTCCAGGTAGAGCAAGAGATGGACTTGAAGACAGACTTGACAGTGACATGTCCCGTTTCGGCGTTAGCGCGACCACCGAGAGAGCGATCAAAGTTGACCAGAGGCTCCTCGTTGGCAGGCAGAAGGGAAGCGCGGGCACGGGTCAAAATGGTTTCCGTGGGGATGACGAGAGCGGGGTAGACCATCATCATCAAGACATCAGCAATCAGCTGATGCATGTTGTCAGAGGGCTCCTCACCGGCACCAGCAGCTACGGCAGTGCAAGTCTTGATGTGCATGCGAACGATTTCGTGGGCGATCATGCAGAACTCGACAGCAGCCCAGTTCAAAGCGATAGCCAAACCAGTAGCACGCATGGCGGCACTGAAGGTAGGCATGCGACGGAACCAAGGGCGCGAATCGCCGGGGGTGATGACGGAGTGAACCCAGGCAATAGAGGGCTGAGCGACGGCCAGAGAGGCAAGAAGGGTAGCCAGAGGGGTGTAGAAGCCAATGGAAGAGAAGACGCTGCCGAAGGCGATGGTCAGGATGCTGGTGATGAAGCCGATCACGATCATGCAGAAGAAACCGCGGAAGTTAGCGTAGAAGCCACCGTGCTGCTTCAGAAGCTTGGTAGTGCGGCACACGGTACTGGTGACGGGCTTGTCGCTGAAGATAGGCGCGGGGTTCTTGATGAAAACATCGCTCTCATTCTTGTCGACGACATCGGACACAAGCGGTAGATAAGGAGACTTGTTGTCGTCTTCAACCATAGCCAGGGTAGTGTAGACCTTGCAGAGGCTGTACGACATCTATAGTACATATAACAGTTAGCGAAAATGATCCTTCGTGTTGACTGACGATGTCGTCATCAACATCTAGCATCGAGTCTATATGCGACGACATGATTAGATAGAGAGCTTAACCTACCCATAGCATAACAGGCAACAAGGTAAGGACTTGAGCGCCGAAAATGAAGATTACCCACGGAGGCAGAGTTTTGTCAAACTTCATGTCAGGGAAACCCGTGGCATGGTCGAGACCACGCGACATGAGGAAGCCCGGTAGACTCGGCATTTTGTGTGTAATTATGGTTGAGATTTAAATAAATAAATAGACAAAGAAAAGAGGACGCGGGAAGTCGTATAAGTTGGAGAGAGATGGATCAAGAAGATGATGTGGAAAGAACAAAGCAAAAAGAAAATAAGGAGGGATAAAAGTAAAATATAAGAAATCGAAGAAGATGTGAAAGGCGGATAGGAAATACAAAACGAATGGGTGAAACTGGTGTTCTTCAAGGGATGAGCTGAAGATAACCAGAAAAAGAATCAAGAAGGTTCCATCCAAGATGATCAAAGATACGAGAGAAAAGGGTCTATTATTGTAGCTATTGTATGTACATTCTTGAATGCAATTTTACACCGCCCCAGGGCGCGTTATGGCACAATATTCCAGGTCACTCAAGCACTGTATTTGACAGTAAATATAGGTAGGTTTGCAAAGCAGAGCAGATAAGTATGACCCACTTTTATGGGTGGTTGCTTACGCTTATAGGTAGCCATGCATGGCTTGTCTCGAGACCATGGGTCAGTGTGAGATGCAAACATACTGTGTTGTCGAATACCTATGGTGTACTATGTCAGTCCAAGCTTTGGTTTCAAATTGCGAGCAGCACATCAGAGCCTTGAGAACATAGACTTAATTGAGTATAGGAAGACGTCGCTGGTGGCGGAGTAATGATACGAAAAAGCGAAAGAGATGGATGCGGGTTTTAACCCACTGTTCTCTTCTGTAATCATCTGCTGTAAGTTTGGTATAGAGTTTTCAACACATGTTTGCGTACACGATATGATTATATCTGTGCATATATGTATGTATCTGTTGACCTTGTAGCGACAGATGATAAGCTGAAGTGCATATTTAAAACTGTTCTACTATAGAGATGTAGAAGATTTAATTGGTTCGAGTAAGACACGCTGATATCATCAGCTATCGAAGCACAGACATACAGTGACAGTTGTTTCTCATGGCGATGTCTAAGCGACTAGTTACAAATGTGAGTTGTAGTTTAGTTAGCCCAAGCTTCAATCGTTCATGAAGAACAGGGCACAAAGTGAAGATATGAGAAAAGAAAGTAGTATGCTATGGAGTCAGTGGGATGATGGAAATCATGTAAATCATGAAAGAATAAATCATAGAAATAAAGAGCATAAACAAGTAGAGGCGAAAATAGATTCTGCATATGCGGCACATAAAGCCCTTATATCTAACATATGTAGAGTGGATATGCTCCCTATTGTTGCTAGAGATGGCTGTTTATATATAGAATTAAACTTGCTCCTAATCATTCAAGGCATGGGCTTCCTCCACTGGAATCGATCCACTTTGTGGGCAGGGGCCCCTGACTATGAAATGGTAGAATGGGGCGTTACAGTGGCATCACACCTACAGAAACAGGCCACTTTATAGCACTACGCCAGTATATTTCGGCTTCCTCCACTTTCTTGGCACCATTTCCGGCATTGATATGTATGAACGGCGGCAGGCGCATTCAGAAAGCTCTCCACACAGAAAGCAACTAGGGGGATAGACAGAGTCAGGTGCAGTGTTGCTATCTCGAGCGAAGGAACCGGCTCGCTCAGTCAGCTCACGACGGACTTGACTTGTCGTGGGCTAGGCCACTTGGGGTTTGGAAACATCGAATCACTTAACGATATCAAAGTCTCTGATATATAACTAGTCAGTCAGTCTCCAAAGTGGCCCCAACAACACCTAACGCTCAACATGGCCCTATCTCCAACTGCGAGTGAACACATGACGGGAAATATCCAGACCATTCCCTGCGATCTGCAGCTTCTTGTCTTAGCCATATTTTCATTTTGTAATGGTGGCTGTCATGGCGTTCCGTTTGCGGCCGCTACTCACGCTGGATGTTGGACGGGCCGTTATCTTGGAGTCAATCAAGTAAAAAAGTCTTGTTTAAAATTCCATCTCCAATACCGGGTCCTTTTTTCTCTTGCTAAGAATCGCGGGGTAGCTCCGTGGGCAAAGATATCATCAAAGCTTAGCTTGGAGCTTAGAGTCGGCAGAAGTTGAACTGTCTGACGCAGCTGCAATATATCTGGCAATAGATGCAGCTCTTCTACCATGTCACAACCTGCAATGCAACAGAAACAACCCCAGTTCTAGCGTCATATCGCCCAATTACTTGTTGCATTTTGTCTGGCCAGTTCTCGACAGTAGTCTGGCTCTCGTCTTGCGGTTTCTACAAACACCCTCAGGTTACCTTTTTTCCCGCTATTGCTGCTCTATGCCATCGAACGACTCTTGCACCAGCTAAGCGATCTGCACACGTGATGCTAGCCCATGAATCAGCAGGTCGTGTCGCCACCAGCAACATCGTGTGTGTTTCTGGCAGGCCATACTAGTCGTGTTAGTCATTTTGTCCTACGCTTGTTGCTTGATTGTTTCCTGCTACGCAAGCAGGATCAAAATAAATATCTCCTCCAAATAGTGCTTCGCGATCAGGTACCGGCCGCTTACTATCACCAGCTTCCAGGTACTTCACGTGTAAGTATCGGCTTGTGCTAGGAGACATTCCAGCCTTCTTCCATGATTGGCCAATGGTTGTGATATGTGTTATGCTTCTCCAACGCCATCATTGTTCCTGGTTGGGACTGTACGAAAAGTGTATGGTTGTATGATGAGCAGGTTTTTTAGGTAGTGGTTTCTATATGCCTATGACTCTTTCCAGACGGTGATTTCGCCATCTATAAGACCCAGGCTTGTCCTCCGTGTTGGGCCATCACATCTCGTGTTTTTTTTCTACCATCCGCATTAACACAATCCTCTTCTATGATAATATTTTAACTACTACCTCCAATACCCTAATCCATAACCTTACACGATACTTTTCATTATACGTTGCCCAAGATGAGTGCATCCAAGACCTCTGCTGTGGCCGATGAGCCGATCGAAGTTCTGTTTGCTCTACAGCAAGGCTTTGATCTGCTCGACTTCAGCGGAGTCTACGAAGTCTTTGCCGATGCTCTTCATGAGCAGGACGATCCTAGTAAGTGAGACTTATCCCTACCGACGTTTTTCACCCTTGCCTCTAGGCAATCCACCTTACGCATCTAATAAAGCTTCAATTTTCTGACCACCGTCATGACTCCACTCTAGACAGCAAGGCTTTTGAATGCACTATCGTTAGCATGGAGCCTCAGGCCATGTCTAAGCAGGGCGTCCACATCGCCGCTCATATCAACTATAAGGAAGCCTACGAGCGTCTAGAGGACTTTGATGTTCTGATTGTCGTTGGCGGCGAGGTTGACAAGGTCTTAATGGCCAAGTCGGAGCCTATGCCGCTGCTCAAGGCCTATGCTGACGTCCAGAAGCGTGATACCAGTCGCGAGCGCACTACTCTAGCTGTATGCACAGGCGCCATGTTCATGGCCGCCCAGGGCCTCTTGTCCGGTCTCGCTGCCACCATGCACCCGGACCACATGACCAAGTTTGAGCACCTCTGCAGCTACTCGGCTATCTGCAACAATGTTGAGCGCACTGAAGTCATGGATGACGAGCGTTATGTTGTCAATAATCTGCGCTTCGACATTGGTGACGAGGATGAGAACCCTTACATCCACAGCAAGACCGAGAAGGGCCGCCGTGGTTCCCATGGCCGGTAAGTAATAGCCTATTATTATCATCATGACTATGTTTCTCAACTACTAACACTATCTCCTGCTTATAGCAAGGGCAGCATGTCGTTCAAGGGTTCCAACACCCGCCGTGAGTCCATCGTCCGTCGCGCTGCTATGCGTCTAGGCGGTATGCGCGTCATCACATCCGGTGGCATGAGCTCCGGTGTCGATGCTTCGCTATACCTAGTTAGCGCTCTAGTTGACGAAGAATCAGCACATGCCACTGCCAAGGCTATGGCCTGGAACTGGCAGAAGGGAGTCGTCGTCGATGGCCTCGATGTTTAAGATGGGGAGACTACAGTACCCAGAAGGTCAAGCATTAAAGTATCAAGAATGCAGACCGCTATACATCCTGGCCCTGACGTCTATACGTACGTCTATGGAAGGGTCTAGGCAACCTTAAGGGGGATGCTTATTTATTAAGTTGTTCTTTTTTTGGTCATGGATAGAAAGACGCTTCCCGATCTCTCCTCTCACTATTTGTCTTGTTTCCTTTACTACTTCCTGATTCTTTCTTACATCGCCCTTTGTACTACCAATATCTTCTAGTTATGTTTGTTTTGTTGGGCGGGCGAACTCTACTACTAACAAAAACCCCACGTTTAATGGTTTATTAACGATTTATGAATTTATTTACTTTGCTTTAACTAATACTTTTACCTCCTACTATACTTTATATATCGATATGTGTATGTGATAATTAGATATTATGCGTATGCAAAAAAAAACTTGTTTATATCCCCCTCAATGATAAAAGTAGTAGTATAAGCAGTGTAAGTGGGAGTCTTCTGCTTAGCAACTGCATACAGATGCATACATACATGTGTTCAATGAAGCGCAGCGGGATTTGCAGAAACAACGTAGCACACGCGATACATCAGTCGATAGTCAACTTGAAATCTTCGATACTTGTACTCACTCCCTTTAATTTTCGTGGGTACATGGCAGGCCAAACTGAGTAAGGACGTGAAGTAGGGAAAGGTGTGACTGCTGCATCGATGAGGGTGGCTTTAAGAGAGCAACATCCCGATTTTGTCTTACAAGACAAGAAGATTGAAGTTATAACTGATTTATAAAAGCAGTCGATGTTATTGCATGCATGCACAAAGATCTTACCTGTTGGTTTAACATGATGATTATATGTGAAATAGAAACCCCGAATATACAAATGCATATATGTACATATTTATCATGGTATTTGTATTGACGGTTGTCCCACAAATGTGGTGCTGCATAGCAACTGAGCCAATGGGGCGCCACGGTGGCAGTGAATCTACCAAAACTCGCTAGTGTGGCGTCATCAGGTCAGCATAGGGAATTTTCGTTGAAATGGTTTAATGACATGATCGAGCTACAGATCGCTGTTAGAATCTCGAATAGCTAAATCGCCGGTATTCCCCAGTTGAAGCCACTCATTTACGGACGGAGATATTTCAATCACATAAAATGGCATCCGCTATTCGGCCGGGGCCGGCGTTCAAGCTGGGTAAAAAGCAGCTTTTCCTGTAGGCCTTCCTCGTCAATACAGCTCTATACTATCAAGAATATCACGATACAAGACCGTTCGCATACTGTTGTCTAATCCACAACATTCCGTGGCCTCCCGTTATTGATACAACCCCATCGCATCACGATTAAGCTAACACAATGCCCTATACAGGCCTAACCACACCATCACTATGATCCGCCGACCAAAGCAAGATCCATACTTCGCCACGTTCAAAGTGCCTATCCGCTTCACCAAGTTCGATCTACGTGATTACCTCTGGAACCTCTACGACGTTGAAGTGACCCGTGTACGGTCCTTCGTAGCACCAGCACCCGTCATTAATTCGCAGACCGACAATGCCCAACAACGTAGCCGCATCCACCGTGGCCAGAGCGAGAAGTACATGACAGTCGAGCTCGTGGAGCCATTCACCTGGCCCGATCTACCGCCCGATCTAGAGCCGTGGAACAAGAAGCTGTGGGATGCGCGTAAACGCTACTCTGAGAGCGTTAGTAAATTGCAGATGAAGGCTTCTAAAGCCGAGACGCCATTGCCCAGTGAGGTTCCCGTGACGTCAGACCGTAAGACGTTGGCAAAGAAGGCCGCGGCGCTGCTTAATGGATCGGAGGTGTGGTCAAACAACGAGATTCTAGACGAGAAGTGGGAGAATATATTGAAAAAGGCTGAGGGGGCATCGGTTCTTGAGTCCTTACAGGAACAGACTACTACAAAGCCCCAGACACCAACGACTTCAACGTAAGAGAAATCTTCTTTGATTAGAGTACGTCTCTGAGTTTATTGCTACGATTTCATAGAAAGGGGGAAAGGGACGATATGTTAATATCCTGTACAACAGATGTTCTATTATTTTTATGTACACATATATGAACTGGCATTATGAATATTTGGCGGTCGCGAAAAAAAAAATTTACAACAAAATCTACCTAGCTACAACTCTAATGGATATGTCCAAGTGCAGTTTCTGCTAGCTTCTCCTCTCTCATCTCCTGTATAGATTTAGATATCTTAGACTCCTAGACCTCCTCTTCAGTGTCGGACACCCAATGCTCATGGGCCTGAAATTTGAGGACTTCGTTTCCCCAGCTATACCAGCCAGCAGTGAGATTGCGAGCAAATACCTCCAAGCCGAGATAATCAGGGCCGAGATACTCCCCGAACAAAGTCCTAAGATTCGGCTTACGGGAATGCATGTCAGGTACGGAAACAAGCACTCTCGAGCGTGGCAGGGTAGCAATAGAATTAGCACCAGTATACGCATCGGATTTCATCTGTCTATCCAACGGGCGTCGTGCAACCAAGAGCTTTTCATAAGGCTTGCGCCACATCGAGTTGATATTGCTGACGGATTGTCCAGTATCAGTGATTTTAAGCCACAGCCATTCACCGACCAACTCAAGGCCCCAGGCGGCCAGGATTCCGGTGCGCGGGGCCGTCATCAGCTCCATCAGCGAGTGTTTGTTAGTGATCCAGACTACGACGAGTCCACCCGGTGCCAGATGTGAGGCTACCGGGATACGGGACAGCAAGGCTTCGGTGTCGGAGATGTCATTTAGGGTGGTGTATCCTCCATCCCGGCGTCTCTTACGGCGTGCTGAGCGATTAGGCCAGGGCGGGTCAAGGACCATGAGGTCTATAGTTTTAGGCACAGTCGTTGAAAATAAATGCAGGGTTTCATGGAGATCACCTTGAATAGGAGTCGCTCTGGGCGGTATATGGTAACGCTGCGGCTGCATAAAACTTTCATTGTGGGCCTCTGCAGGTTCCCCAACGATAGAGCTATTGTTCTTATCATTTACCTGATGAGACATCAAGGTAGTAGTAATAGTATCAGGGCCTGCTGGCTTGGACTGCAAAGCACTCGCAGTTGACGACGAACACGGCGATGTTATGCGCGGCAGGCAATAGGGCCCTAGAGGTAGCTCGGCCTGTAGAGTATCTAGTGCGCGCTGGGCAGTATCATCTGCGAGAAGATCGGCCAGTTGAGCAGCCGGGCTACGTGCATCGACAGACCAGCTAGCTGGATCTGGCGTATCAAAAGGGACATGCAACAAGGGCGTTGATAAGAGTCTCCTATTGTTGACGACGGGCTGCTTCACGGCGACACTTGCTGCAGAATCATTGCTGGCCAGCTGACCTGGCAATAATACCTGGGCCTCCTCAAGCGATCTAGGCACGTCGATGCAAACAACAGAGCGGTCGTGGCTGGTGAACAAAATGCCGGAGTGGGAGAAGGTCATCTGACCCGAGTGTAAAGGTTGATAATGTTATGTATTGGGCACCCTATGTGTATTTAGCTGTGCTTTAGCAATTGTTTCTGTAATTGACCGGGGTGTTGAAAGGATAAGTAATACACCAAGGCTTTCATCGGTTACAGCCGGTAGCGAAGCGAGAAAACACAAATAGTAAGGAAAAAAACAGGCCCTAGGTAAAAGCCAGGCTTGTGACATTTTCAAGCTTGGAGATCACGATCCACCAAAAATTATATTTTGTTTCAATTCTAGTCACCCACCACTTTCTTCAAAGCTTTTTAGCCTGAAGGCGCTACAGAAGTAGTTAAGCGGGGCCCATGTCCTTGTTTTATTATTTCTCTTATTTCTTGTATAGTTCTGTGACGCAGTATAAGTTTACCTAGCCAAGCAAGAAAAGCGCAGTTTTTTTGCCAAAAGCTCCAAGAATCTAGTGATCCAAAATACAATAATCCAATTCGGGGCAGGAGCGAAAACGAAATGACGTTTTTTGCCGCTCTTGCTTTTTCCGTTACAAGTCTCACCCAGTCTGCAGCTTGTATTTCCCAGTAGAGTAATTGCCCTGCAGCATTGCTGTACAAATGTACATGTATGTGGTTACTTTAACATTCATTTGCACATTACAATACTGTTTAGGACAACTTTTTTTCCTTGGTGTTTCTTTCTTGCTTCTTTCAGGCCAGCTTAAACTCTCTTCCAGTAACCATTTTTCCAGCATCGACTCGGATTTCTAAATTAATTAAGGCTTTACACTGTCTTTTTTGCTTTGTATTCTAACTTCAACACGGCTTGCTAAATCTCCTCCGCTTTATTTCTTTTTCCAGCCATTGCCGTCCTATAAATCTCCGGCCTTCTACTTCTCTATCCTAAATTGTTTCTCTGCTTCTCTGCATAGTAAGCTTACACTTGTGTGCTCGTCGGAAATTGGCCCTACTTTCTTTCCTTTTGTTTTTCTTTTGCTATCGTCTTTTGCCTACACTATAACCGGAGCACACGAGCACCCAAATTCACGAGCCAACACAAAACTCAACCGGCTCTGTATTTGCACTATTGATTATTCCAACTTACATGCAATTCTGAGCCGCAATCTTACTCCAAATTCCATATCTCTTCAGCCTCCGCTGCTCCGAGCCCCTCAAACTTATATTAGCTCGCCGTCCTGCTCTAAAGTTTTTAACTATATCTTGTTCTGCTTCATCTATATCCGCCGGTCGTTCCTGCAGCATCGCCAATCCCGCCCTCTTTCGCACAGCCTGCGCATCGCTCTATCTTCTGCTAGAGCAAAGACCCGCTACTGCATGTCTCTTTCTTCACTTATGCCGTCGGCGGTTCTCAACAACGGCTCCATACAGGAGTTGTCGACCAAACCGCCTACAGAGCCTCACACATCCCGCAAATTCGGGGTCAGAAAAGATGCGCCGCCGCCAATCTCCCCACCGGGCGATGTTATGAAGCATCCGCGGACATCGTTCAGCAAACAGAGCTTCGAATACATGTGGCGCTCCGGTGTTGCGGGTGGTCTCGCTGGTTGTGCAGTGAGTACTTGAGCTCTTGATCTCTAGCTTCGACTTTGGCTCCTCAAGCAAGAGCATCTGCTAACCTGAATCTTCCTATTTCTAGGCCAAAACGATAGTTGCCCCTCTTGACCGCGTCAAGATCCTATTCCAGGCCAACAACCCACAGTTCGCAAAGTACACGGGATCATGGGCTGGCGTTGCTGAAGCCATGAAGCAAATTTACCATAGCGAAGGCTCCAATGGTCTTTTCCGTGGCCATTCTGCGACGCTTCTCCGAATCTTTCCGTATGCCGCCATCAAGTTCATCGCCTACGAGCAGATCCGCGCCGTTGTCATCACCAAGCCCGAGCAAGAAACCGCCATACGTCGGCTTGTCAGCGGCTCTATGGCCGGTGTCACATCAGTCTTCTTCACCTATCCACTCGAGCTAATCCGCGTACGATTGGCTTTTGAGACCAAGAGAGATGGCCGGTCAACGTTGCGCACCATCTTCCGGCAAATCTACGGTGAAACTGCCGGTGGTAGCGCATCTTTGTTTCCGCCTTCGGGAATCTCCAACTTTTACCGTGGCTTCAGTCCAACTTTGCTCGGCATGTTGCCGTACGCCGGAGTCTCTTTCCTAGTGCATGATACACTAGGCGATGTCCTGCGCAGTAAAGTCTTTGCGCCATACACCACCTTGCCCCGGCCCAAGAATTCGCCATCTGATAAGGCATTGCCTTTGGTATCGTGGGCGGAATTGATGGCCGGCGGTCTCTCAGGCATGATCGCCCAGACCTCGTCATATCCTCTCGAAGTGATCAGACGCCGCATGCAGGTTGGTGGTGCCGTCGGAGATGGCCACCGAAGCACTATTGCCGAGACAGTTGGTACTATCCTCAAGGAAAAGGGCTTCAGAGGGTTCTTTGTCGGAATGACCATTGGCTACGTCAAAGTCGTTCCCATGGTGGCAGTCAGTTTCTACACCTATGAGCGCTTAAAAATGTATCTCGGTATCTAGTTTTGCGGTTTTTCATTTTCTCGCCGTATCTTGTTCCTTGTTTTTACTCCTCGGTAGCCTACATTGGCTTGGCTTAGATGCGTGCATATATCATCACGCCTTGATGCTACGTATACCCCAGGTTTTCCTACCTCTTCCTCATGCTGTCACGTCACCTGACCGCACAAGTCAATCTTGTTTTTTTAGGTTGTTTTCTCTTTATGGTTTGCTCTTTTCTTTCGGTTTTAATTCCCATATACTTTTCATGTACAGTATGTTTCGGGAATCGGCGTTCTGGGCAGGGTTATCTAGCTGTACAAATACTCCAGCAGGTATATATATATACATTTCTTGCATTATCTTGATAGAATAGTCTCTTCTTATGGCATCAATACAATCAGCTCTATGAATTAGCTTTTGATAAACTCTCGTTCAATTTGCAGGAGTCTTTTTTTAAGGTTTTCATTCATTTTTTTGCCTAGTTGTAACAGATTCTTGTTGATCACATGGCATTTACAGTCGCATGCAAATGGTTTCTTGCTTATGGCCGTCTTTTCCGATGTATAAACCCTAACGATTGGCATGATCAACCCTATACATGGATCGCGTCACGAATCGCGTTAAGGGCAAAGTTAGAAAATCAACTAAAGTGCAAGCATTGGATCTTTAATTGATTTACCAATAGTTACTTAGAGTGTTTTTTATGGCAACTCGTTGACTTTGAAGTCAAATCTTACACCCCTCAATCGATCGTTTATGTGAAGAGACGACATACAAGTGGGTGCATTGTGTTAATAATCACAAGATATTCGATATAAACAACAGACATCACGATATCCTCGATCAGCACATATATCACATACACAAACACAGAACGTCGAAGTCATGACGCAGACACCCAAGCAGGGCCATAAGAGAGTTCGGTCGGCAACGACGACGCCAACATCGACACCCAAAGCCCTCCAACAAAAGCGACGCCGTCTTGACGATGCCGAAAATGGGAGTCCAATAAAGCAGGAATCTCTGCCTCTCAACAACACCAACACCCTCGGTCCCATAAGCCTACCAATCGGTACTAGAGCTCCAGAGGTGTTTCAACCGCCACTATCGCTGCCGGTAGTTGATGGCGTGTTTGCCGTTGGGAATCAGTCTGGTGGTACTACTAGTGCTACCTCATCACCGACCAAGCCGCCTCCTAAGCGTCGCGGCCGGCCTCCAAAGGCGCTACAGGCTCAGGCTGCCCTTCAACACCCGTCACTAGTGGCAACTCAGCCGATAAAGCCCGAAACTGGTTCATCGATCGAAATACGCTGCTTTTCTACATCACAACACAAAGCTATACCACCCACATCGCCGCTCAAGTCACCACTCAAGTCACCGTTGAAGGGCATCTTGACGCCGTCACGCCATCGCGGCGCGCTAGCCGAACGTACACGGAAGAATGTGGTGTTTGATATCGCGAAGACGCCGGGTAGTGCGGGCGAAGTCATCTTTGAGGATTTACCAGGGTCAAACTCAACAAAGCGTGGCAGCGCAGCTGGAAAGCCAATGACACCAGCTTTACCGCGTGCGGCTGGCGATGATCGCACGCCATTGTCGGAGAAGCTACGTAAGGCGGCGAAACAGAAGGCAGCCCAGAAGCTTGAGGAGGAAGAAGAAAAGAAGAAGAAGGAGGAGCTAGAAGAGGCGGAAGATGACGGTCGGGGAGACGGCGAGGAAGAGCCACAGGAAGAAACCTATGAGGACGAGGCGTGCCAGTTGTGCGGCAAGCAAGACTCAGAGGCGCCAAACCAGATTCTATTCTGTGATGTATGTGATCTTGGCTACCATCAAGAATGCCACGGTATCACGTCGATTCCACGCGGTGACTGGATGTGTCGCAACTGCGCTCAGGAAGACGTCACCAAGACACCGTCAACAAAGCGTTATGCCAACTTCACTACAGTCGTCGAGTCAGATACGGAGGAGCTAGAGATGCCAGTCTTCCATGCGCCGCCTATCCACAACCTTGAGCACCATCTGCGAACTTTCCAACGTGTACTCGTCGATCGGTGCACGGGCAGACGCCGGATTAAGTTGATCGGTCAGGAGGAGCCGTGGGACAAAACACATCAGTTGGTTCAGCAGACGGTAGTCAATGGCGAGGGAAACTCAATGCTGATTATAGGAGCCCGTGGTAGTGGCAAAACGACGGTATATTGACCAAGAGCCTTCTTTACCTCACGTTGAATCATGAGTATCATTGCTAATAGTTATAAACAGATGGTAGAAGGTGTCATCGCCGACATCGAGGCTTCTTATAAAGATGATTTTCACGTTGTACGGCTCAATGGATTCGTTCACACCGATGATAAGTTGGCGCTGAAGGAGATTTGGAGGCAATTAGGTCTTGAGATGGAGGTTGACGAAGCCATCATGAAGAGAGTAAGCAATATCAAGGATTTATAGTATTGCCGAAACTGATGACTAACATGCTATATCTAGACTAGTTACGCTGATACGCTGGCTTCACTACTGGCCCTGCTCTCTCATCCAACAGAAATTGCCGGCGCCGAAGCTGAAGGCGTAACGTCCAAGTCAGTTGTCTTCATTATCGACGAGTTTGATATGTTCGCATATCATCCACGCCAGACACTACTCTACAACCTTTTTGACATAGCACAGGCCCGCAAAGCTCCCATCGGCGTCATCGGTTGCACCACACGTCTGGACGTAGTAGACATGTTGGAGAAGCGTGTCAAGTCGCGATTCAGCCACCGCTACGTCTACATGGCACCTCCCAAGTCACTTCCGGGCTTCTGGGACGTGTGTCGACAGGGCCTGGTCATTGACGGAGACGATGCGGTGAAAGAAGGCTTGGATCCACAGTCTGAGGGCTTTGGAGAGTTTGCAGAGTTTTGGACAGATATGATCACCCAGTTACATGAACAGCCCGACTTCCAGAAGCTAATCAAGCATCACTACTACTCATCGAAGAGCATACCGGCATTTCTGGCCACTTGCGTACTGCCGCTCTCGTTGGTACAGCCACAAACTCTACCGCTACAGATCCCATCATCCAATGAAGAAGCATATTCGTCATCTAACTACTCTATTGTCATGCCCAATTCTTCCGTTGCTGCCCAGTCACTTGCCGCCCCACCGTCAAAGGCGCACGTCCTCTCGTCACTGTCCGATCTCGACCTATCGTTACTCATCGCTGCGGCACGCTTAGATATTGTGGCACACACTGACACGGTCAACTTTGCCATGGCTTACGATGAGTACACCGGTCTAGTTGGACGACAGCGTATTCAGGCTGGTGTATTGGCGCTAGGCGGTGGTGCGCGTGTTTGGGGTCGGGGCGTGGCCGGCATTGCCTGGGAGAGACTGGTGAATACCGGACTTCTGGTTCCGGCTAGTGTTGGCGGTCGTGGACAGATGGGTGGGTTGGAGACTAAGATGTGGAAGGTTGATATGGCGCTGGAAGATATTCCAGTCGGAGCAAAGTTGAGTGCGCCTTTGGCTAAGTGGTGTCGTGAGATCTAAGAGCATGTGGCATTTTGGGGGATTTGGGTTTTTTCTGTTTACGACTTATAGATTTTGTCTTTGAACTTGAGAATTATATTCTCCCTGTTCTTTAGAAGAAGGGAATGAAATTTGTTTTTTTGTCGTTAAGAATGTCACGGATACGACTTTTCAAGTCCTTCATTACTATTCGTCTTTTTGTTTGGCGTTTTTATTCATGGAAATGAAGGGAAATCTATGCGACATTCTTTACTAATATTATCACTATGTTTTACTAGATTTTGATACTTTTGATATGACATCACAATTGTGAACAATGATTAACAGATAGTTGCACATGCAGAGCTGTAGAGATGCTGGGTTGTTCGATCCTAATCAACTGTTCATGTAGGAGCCGATGTAACATTCGATCTATCTGTATATGTGCAATGGGCATGGCCCTATCTATGCCTTTGAAAGGTAAGAAACGGTTATAGCTCAGGTTTGTTATAGCAAGGGATCGATCAATCAAACCTCGAAGTAACAGTAGTAAAAAAGGTCTTCTACATACATTACATACATATACACATATAACTATACATATACAACATACGTATAAAGTTGTATGTAAGAACCACTTGGAGGTCTTTGCTCCTATTTTGGAGGCAATTTCAATGGAGTTCTCAAGGGTCTAGGCTTCTTGGTGTTGGGAAATACTACGTCACAGATGGCTTTTTGTTATTCGGTTTTTGATGTACATCATTATATGTAATAATATCTTGTTCATTCATGATGTTGTTTAGGGTTATAACTAAGATAAGGCAAACAGGCAACAAAAAGTTGAAACAAGAGAAGATGCGCCTGCATATCAGGAAGAAGATGATGAGACGAAGATCATTCGTGATATCATGAAAGAGAAAAGCAGTGAAAACGCCGAAACATTGAAGAGTCGAAAGGGGGCTTTGGAATAAGCAGATGATGTGATCTAAAAAGACGTTGGTTGTATCGGAGATTAATACGAAGCAAGATCGACTTGAAATCGTTTTCCTGTGGAAGAGGATGTTCATGTTATCATGTAAGCCAGAAGACGAGTAGAAATGACATGAAATAAGAATCTGACCGGGGGGGGGGGAAATTAGAATTCTTCCATGCTGCTTTGTTCTTTTGTGTGTTCTATTTTTGATTCTAGGCGAAATAGTACAAAACTGTATAACTTGATGCATGTTAATAGGGTTGCATAGGGTTACCATAAAGTGAAGCTTGATCCATGCCACTGATGTCATAGTGCAGGAAATAAGGGAAAAGACATGGCAAAAAAGCCGGAGGTATAAAAGAAAGAGTCAGACGAAACAGACAAAAGGGAAAAAAAAATGCACAGATTACATACAAAGGGGGGAGATGGGGTAGTCAGCCATTACTGAGCTTATGGAATCGTACATGTATCTGTGTAAGATGATTGAACAGGGGACGAAACACAAAATGTTGCCGCGCCGCCGCCTTCACATGGACGATCAGCTAAGCTACGATGTAGAATGAGAAACAAGAAAGAGAGGCAACATGACTTTCGATAGTGAATCCCAATGCCACAAATAAGAACAAGTGAGTATATAAGCCACTACTTACATATGCAATGAATACTAATATGACTGGTTCTGGGCCAAGAAAGTTATAAAAAGGAAGAACCTAAAGAAGAGGTGGGCGGAGGCAACAGCCGTTGAATAAGAAGCACAGCCCTGACAAAGGGCATTGCAAGGCCGAAATAAGAATACCAAAAAAGAGGAGAGGACGAGAAGAAGGCTACTTACTTAGTTACCATCCTTTTGTTTCTTTTCTTATAAAATTTCGTTCTTGGCTCTGCCATTCTTATCTGGGCCACGAATACTTCTCGAAAGGCTCTTTTTCCCCCCTTCACTTGAACAACGAATACATTTCGTCTATGGATTCAGTTCCAATTATGAATCCGGCAGCGCTTTTGATGGCGTGGCCTTTGAACGGACTAAGAAGATATAGGAATGAATCATCAGATAAAAAGTAGAAGAAGAAAACCAAAACAAAAGGCATGGCACCGGGAACGGTCCGAGTTAGGTACAAACTGAAGCTTGAAGGAGTTGCCGGTTCGAGCGTTCTACACAAGTATCTTTGGTTCTTTTAACGAGAACGCAAAAAGCAACAGCAAAAAAAAGACCTTTTTTGGCTAGGATGGATGAACATCATTACCTGTCTCGGAGTTTATTTTTCATCTTTTTTTTTTTTTTTTTTTTTTTTTCATAATGTTTGGTTCTCTTTATCATCTTCCCCAGGAAAAAAGATTACGTTGAGTAGCAAATACGAAGAGTAACCAGATGTGAACATGGGTGAAAAGATGAAAAAAAAAAAAAAACCACTAGGATGATCGATGGGAAAACTAGAGACGTTATTCAATCTAAAGAATAGCCCAGCGAATGGGCTAATAAAACCAAAATCTCGTAAACTTGGTCTTCAAGCGACTAAAACGAAAAAGAAAGTGATATGATGTATTACTAGGGTGATTACTTAGCCCAGTCATGATATACCTTGCTTCTACTTTATTTTTATTTTTTTTCTCATCTCTCTAGAGACCGTAGAGATCGTAGAAGTCTATGTAGAATCCGACCAACACGATAATAACCAAGAAAAACCATAGTAGCAGTAGTAACAACGATGCAGAGAAATCCCTCGGACCGCAGAGACATACATATAAAGTAGCTTATATTGTAATATCTAACTACGTAGTTCCCACTATGCCTTAGTACGTATGACTAGATTTTGCTCGGCAAACAAGGAGGAGAAAGTTGTTCTTGATGGTCTCAGCTTGCTTGACTCTGCACCAAGCGGCCCGAGATCCTAGCTGCTGCGATCACTGTATGAGAAACGAAAGAGAAGTTTGACCCCCTCTTTATGTAAGTGATGAATGTAGATACAAAGTTGTATATCGCAATATTAGTGGCAGATATATGTATATCTTCCAAGCACCAAGTAAATCTGCAAGGCGTTTATTTTATCTTTTTATTTTTATTTTTTCGAAAACAAGTTAAGACAAGACTTACTCATATCAAGGTGTAGGGCGTCTATTCTTTATATCTGTATTTAGATAGACGTTGGGTTGCTTTCTTATTGCTCTTTTCTATCCTGTCTTGATCGTCTTCTTTTCGAACCCCCTTGACACAAGAGGAGGTAACTGCTGTCCTTGTTTTTCCTCTTTGTCGGTCTTATTTTTGTTTTTCCCTATCCTATCGCAATTTCTCTTCTTCCCTTTATCTCTTGTTTCTTACGTTCTTGTATTCTTGGAATTACCACCGATCTGATACACTCATTATTTTTACTGCGTGTTTGTTTCTAATTCTTTACGTTCTTATCTTTCTTTTTTTGGATCTGATCCTAGTGAAGTACCAACTTGATTGTTCTCGCAGAAGTACATATGTATACATACATAGTAGACACCTGCCCCAACTCTCTCTCCTGCGTCACACGGTCGATCGAACCCAGCCGAGCCACAGCCCACGACGATCGGAATAGGCTGCTGCTTTATTGCTGTTTTGTAGTGAAGAAGAAGAATCAATAAGAGAAACTCATTTCGTCTTTTTCTTCATTCAAACATTTCTGATTTGCACTTCATCTATCTTTTTCTTCTCATCTTCTTTAGACTTCATTCCAGCATTTACAACGACTAATACCAAGTGGGAAATTACGCATTTTCCCCAAAGGACCGTTAAAAACAACTTCTACGAATAAAACCAGCAACTACCGCATGCGGACTCCTCGACAACGCAGCAGTAATATTGACGATTTTGAGGCGAGAAGCCCACATAACAAATATCATTGATCTTATTGATATCGATTCCAGCGAGTTTTGCTTCTTCAACTTTTTTTCTTTCTTCTTCTTTTGTTTGTCGTTTATACTTAATTCTGGTTGTTTATGCCGCTCCGAGCGTCTTGAACGGCGTTGACTTACACCACGTACCTTCCATCCGGGACTCTTTTGTAAAGCCCGTCCTTGCCCCCGAAAAAAAAACGCCACCATGTCCCGAACACTTAACTTCACCACAATCACGCCGATACCGGCCGGCATAACGCGGGACACGGTTCTTTCATTTCTTCACGACCATGAAGAAATGGTGCGTATCAACCCACTTGTTACATCACACAAAGCAATCAAGGCCCCCATCCATTGCCCACCAGACGAGGCAGACTGCTCATGGTTCCAGCTACGTGACAAAATCTCAGTAGTACCAGGATACCGTAAAATCGGTGATGCAGCCTACACAACAGCTTTACAAAACACGCCAACAGGACTGCGGGCCCATGTGTATGCACCGATGGGCGTTGATATTGTGTCGAAGTGGATCCTCGGCGGCCGTCTTCCCGGTGAGCCGGACGTGCACGATGTGTACCACGGCGAAGCAGCTGCCTCATCAATGGCTCCTGGCCTATATGTGCGTGAAGACATTAATGTGCACTGCAACTCACTAATTGCCGGCTTCATCAAGAAAAATCTGACTAAATCTCATGACCGCATGGTTGCAAAACTCACCGAAAGAGCGCGGACACATCAGCCGTATAAGGCATCGATTGGGTTGACATGTGATCCACTGAGCCCAGATTTACTTCCCCCAACGGCAGTAGCAGCAGCAGCAGCAGGTTCTTCTTCAACTTCTAGGTTGAACGTACCGAGTCGGCCGTCGGCAAGACTCCGTGCCCACTCGTCGCCGGCAACACCGATTGCTCCGTACAGCAACTACTACAGTTATGAAACATATCAGCCAAGTTTATCATTTGAACCAGAACCGCAACACCCGCAAAAACAACAACAGCAGCAAGCACCTATTCTTGGGCAGTTGCCAAATCGAGCCCAAAGCCCCGGTAGTGCACGGCCTCCGCATTTACAGGGCAATTACCATTCTTATTCACACTCGGACCCTGCAGCGCGCCCTGCAACCGAGCAGCCATATAAAGAACAACAAGAACATCGAGGCCATAAAGACTATAAAAACTATAACCACTCGGCTATTCCAGAGCCTGCCCCGGGCGCCTCGAAGCTCGGCGCCGCCAGCGGCTCGTTGCAGCCTCGACTAAACACATATGAAGCAGCGCAGCCCGCTGCCCCATCGCGTTCTTTTACCAACGACAGCTACACTTCTGCCGTTGTGTCGCCTACAAGTGACGATTCACCTCTCAACTCGCCTCTCGATTCCGCCATCGTCAGCGCCCTCAGTCCACCACGGAACAACCAGCTCAGCTCGTCATTGTTGCCGTCTGACTATAGTCTCGACACGCCTACTCCGTTGCATCTGCGCGGAGCAAGTTCCCGATCTGGCGCAGTAGTTGCCTCGCCACTGTTTGCCTTTGGTGGTCACGGACGTAGCATATCAGCTCCGTCTCCGTCCCAGTCTCCGTCTATAGCTCCGGATCCGGCATTCTTCAACGTTCCTACGGCCTCGATGCTTTCGCAATCACGACCAAACGTGCCGCCGGCCTTGAGCTTTGGGGTGCGTCCACGGGCATCGCAGGTGTATCTTAGTGTTGGCCAGCAACTGCTCACTACGCCGGGCTCTGGTCCCAAGCAGCCGACGACGGCCCTGCAGACGCCGTTGATACACAACAATCTGTATCTTCCACCGCCGCCACTGCGCAATCGTCAGCGCTCGGCGTCCCAGGGCCGTCCGACGATGCCGTCTCTGACCGGGGCGAAGACTCCGCGGCCTGTGTCGACGCCGTACTTGGCGTCCAACCAGCCGTGGGTCAGTGACGATTTCGAGTTCTCCATGGTTGACGAAGCGCAGCCGTCGCCTAAGCCATACTTGTCGCCGTTGATTATCCCAAAGCACAACCCTAAGTCACCTCCACCCGTGTTCGTCGGCACAGTCTCTGGCGCTGGCATCGGCCGTCCCATTGCACAGAACGCTGCCCGTCCGCCAGCCCAGCCAGTCCCCGTATTAGCCTCTGCGCCTATGACCCACAAGCCACTCCCAGCCACCTTACCAGTTGCAAACTTGACGGTGCCAACCCGTCCGGCACAGGCGTACATCTCGCCGGAGAACGAGTTCTATCTCGAGCAGTACGCAAAACGCGCCTCTGCAGTAGCTCCAGCTCCCGCTCCCGTTTCAGCCCGGCCACCACCACAGCGCCAGTTCAGCTACCAGCAGACGCCGACTGATCTCGTCGCTACCGATGGTCAACAATTCATCTTCCCCGATTCCCCGGCCTCGTCTGCCACGCCTACCCTGCGCAACTCGCTGTCAACTACGCCATCTCCACCTCCGGACTTTCAGCAACAGCAGCAGCCCAAACAAGATCGCACCAGCGTCATCAAGCATAGTCCTAGCCCTAAACAAAACCCTAACTCTGTCATCGTCGTTGAGCCGCGCCTGAGCTATCCGCCGCTCGAGGACCAGCTGACGGCCTATGCCACGGAACACAAGTTGCCGTTCCATACTGCTGATAAGCTAGATGATGGTCTAGATACCGCGCCATCTCCTGCTGCTCTGGCTGCCGTCGAGTCTGTGCTTGCCCTCGATGCCCACTCGAACCCTTACCCGCAGCCACTACGCATCGAGAAGTGGATGGCTTCGGTTGGCCGGGCTACCAACGGCGATCCCTTACGCTTCGCCGATCCCACCACGGCAGCCGAGAAGCGCGTGTCCGCAACTGCCGTTTCGGCTTCGCTGAAGCCATCCATCAGTGTTGTTAGCAAGTATCCGCACGCCAAGGAACAGGACTATACCGACATCGCTGGCTTGAATCCTTTTGAGGATGAGACAGAGGATCAGATGCAGCGCCGTCTAAACGTTCTACAGAGCTTGCGCAGTGGTCGAAACACTGTTAAGCGTGCTTCGTGGGTTGGCGATGAGCTGTTCGTCCCTACCGACCGCAACTAGATGAATTCAGCTAGGATCTAGGTTACCGTCCTGGTCTGTCCTGCTCGAGTCATCACTTGCGGATTTTTGCCATGATTTAACGACTACCTTTGTGTTATTACTCTCTCTCTCTCTCTCTCTCTCTCTTATCTCTATCACTCGAACATCTGTTCTCTTCTTTCTTCGTTCCTTGCCATCTTCACTATAGAGTGTATCGTTCCTTTGTCCTTTTCCCGTCTCTCCTTTGTGTGTATCTTATTCTTCGATAGCCCGAGCAGTTCATTCTTATCTCCGTCTTTAATATTTGCATTATTATAGCTAGTATATTGTCATATCCATTCATCATAAAAGTTAAAACATAAACTTGTTAGTTTCTCCTTGCCAACCATGATATCAAACAAAGTGAAATAAGTGTATCAGAAAAAAGGAAAAATCACCATGAAGCAAACGCTAAAGCCCCACCGCCCACCGCAATCACGAGACCTAAGAACGTCTTTTCTCGTTGTTTACGTTCTGCTTTATTTTCGTCTCTTGGTTTGATTCTGAAGCCTGGCGATGTCTTGGTACTCTAAGAAAAAGAAAAGCAGAGGTTAGTAACCTCTGGTCATAAACATGTCAAAATCCTTTTTTTTCTTTTCTTTACCTGGACTGTCCTAGAGTTCACTTCGGCACGAACTGTCCCCTGTGAAGTGATAGCTACAGAAAGATCGCCAAGATTCTGTTTCTGTTGCTGTATCGCATATTGTTGAATAGTCGAAATCTCTCTGTTGGGCTGATCATGTCCCTGATCATATAAAGAGGACGAAGATACCATCGCAGAAAATGCAATTGTGAATATGAAAAACCGCATCTTTCTTCGCTATCGAGCATTGAAATGTGATTGAAATGGGAGGGGAAAAGAGTATCACGATCAAAGTCAGTCATTCATCTCTATTTCTTTGGGTGTATTTTGTTGCATTTTTTCAGAGAGTTTCAAGGAAATCTTCTAGAGTTTAGGAATGATACAGAGAAGAGGGAAAGAAACAGACACAATATACAAATCACAAATCAAATAAACGCGAGTCTCGGATAATGAAAGAAATCAAAAAAAGACTTGGCGTTCAAGCTTTCTTGTTCTTACTTGATGCCTAACAAGTATTAAAAAAATGACCCAAAATAGTTAGAAACAAAATAAAAGGATAAAAGAACCGACATATCTCTTGTCAAAATCACACGGAACCATCGGAGAAGCAAGGGAAAAAAAAATCCCAAGTCAAGTGCTTCGTTCTCCAAACCAAGCTCGGGATTTGTTTTATTCTTTGGTTTTTAAAAAGTCTGCAGATTACTGTCAAACGGATAAACCTCGTATATAGACATATTGAACCCGATATGCATACAATACGTATAAGTTTTCTGTTCAACCAAGCCAAACATCACATGTTCTCATACAAGCTATCATTATATGTTTCCCTTCTTTCCTGTCAGCTTCGTAACAGTATATCAAAGCTTCAAGAATAAATAAATTAAACAAAACTTAGCTACGGTCCAGTTCTCACACTATAAAGAGGCATTTAGCTTATAAGATTCATTTTCGATTTTGTCATCTGAGTTTCCATGTCTCGATAACAGCTACATATTTATGATAATCTAAGATATAATAGCTTTACTACTATAGATCCCACGTCACATGACATCATCGATTTGGTTACTAGTTATTGTGTTGTTTTAAAACGTTCATTTCATTTATTGAATAACAAGAGATAGAGTAAATAGAATGATGGAACCAAAGATGGACTTCCTATACGATAACAATGTATAGAAAAGCGTGAAAGCTAAATTGAAAGAAAAAAGAAGAAAAAAGACAGAGAACTATGTAATCACGAAAAGGCCATCGCCAACCGTAGTACCCATTGCTGTTCTGACATAAGCAAGATACAACAACGAAGAAAACCAGCCAAAAGAATAAAATCTATGTAGAGAAAAGAAGAAAAGAAAAAAGCTCGCTGATATATCGATTTCGACAGTCACCTGGATCATAAAGACTAGCCACCAGCAGGCTGTATTGATCAGGTGGATGAGCGCCGATTAAAAAAAAGAAAAAATAAGGAAAAAATGCAGAAATATGTATAGCTGTGTGTAACGGATAGAGAGGGAGATATGAGGTCGTGACAGTCTAAGTTCACATAGGGAAGAAACAAGAGAAAAAGGATCAGCATATGACAAAGGAGACGGGTTTCTGACAAAGGAAATAAGAAAGAAGAAAAAAAGTGACCTTTCGGAGAAGGAAAAGTATAGGAATTTCGAGATACAGATACCAACACCAGAAAAATCAAATACCAACATGTCATAACGCCCAATGATCAAACAAAGTATGCAAAGATGGAAAACGCAACAAAGCAGTTAAGAAAAGGTACGTGAGAAAATTGCTTCACACATAAGGGCTCAAATCGAGGGACTATGTGGATGATGTCATTATATGGTGGTGTATTCGTTTGTGTGATTGTTTTGTTCTTCTTGAGGTGAGGTGAGAATGCGTGGGTATATATTGGTTCCAAAATGCTTTTTTGATCCTTTAAATTTTTTTTTTAATTCCGTGTCGATCGGCTTTGGCTGCGTTCTGATCTTGTCGATGGGCCTGCTGGGCCAACATCGAAATCATATTCGCGTAGAGTTTGCTCGTACTTGGGAGACTTGAGGAACTTCGGCACTGAGTCCTAAAGGGATGGGAAAAGAGATATTAGTTTTCTGGCTGCCAATTACAAATAATCATCCGATATAGGGATGATAAAGAATACAAAGAATTGATGAAGATCACTTACACTAGCCATCAGCTTGAACACCGCGATCTTGGCGTCCTCAAATAGCGTCGTCACATCCCGCAATGTGTCAATCATTGTCACCTCCTTGCCAACCGCCTTTGTCATGCGAGAGGCCAGATTGCTGCGGAGCTGGTGATCAATGTTCAATTCGCATGGAGAGCCAGGCGCTAGGAAGGCGTTGTAGATACCGTATGCTTGGGCCATGATCTCCTTAACTGTGTCCATGGTACCGTCTGTTGGCTTAGTTTGCGACTCGTGAATAGCGCCGATGCAAGACTGAACAAACTCATCTACGTCCATGTAGAACGACAGGTTCTCTTCGCAGTGTGTCTCGCGCAGGTTTTCGCGGAATAGCAACCGCAGAGCTGGGTCACTTAGGATTTTGTCGAGACGCTGTGTGTTAGAGTCTCGTCCGGCAATCATGCGGCCAGAAGTAGAAGCAGTATCAGCACCACCACCTTCTGATGAGCGACCGCGGGCTGTTGTGCCGTTGATGATGTCGCGGCCTCTTTGTGTTAGCTGGTAGATTGCATGCTTGGTGGGCTGGAACAGGGCTTGTTGTGGGTGCTGAGCGATATGGGTGCGATCAGCAATAACGCTCTCGATTAAGTTATGCTCTACAAACATAGAGGCGAGCTCGAAAACTTCCTTCCGCTCAACAGTAGTAGCACAGTCCATTATCCAGTCACAGCAGGCCTTGCCTGTAAAGGTATCCTTGTAGATGCGGCCGTTGATCCGGCGCTCAGCGGCAATCTTGACACCCGTGAGACCGTCACGGTAGTCGTTTAGAGAATCAGAATCAGCCGAGCTGACAGTGTTTTTGATGTTGGGGCCGCGGAGACCAATGAATCTGCGGAAGATAACCTCGATAATTCCCTTGCCAGTCACTAGCTGATCAGTGAGCGTATCACGCTCCAGGATGACCAGCTGCATGGGACCGTTGCCAATAAGCTCAGCAACTTGTTTTTGTGTGATGCCGTTACGCTGACAGAAACGGTCGAGAACAGCAATTCCTTTGGGGGTGAGCTGCCAGACTTGGCCCTTCATGGTGTAGACTTGCTGGTAGCGGCCGTCTGCAGACTCAATGAAGCGCGCCTCGACAAAGCGCTGGCAGATTGACCTTGCCATGTCTCTAGCCATGGAGAAGGTAGTCGTAGTGGTGGTGGTGACGATACGAGTAGGATCCTTGGGATCCGGCATGCGGTTGGACTGGGAGAACTTGAGAGAGCTGAGGTTGTTGATGGCATCTTCAGACAAAAAGGTGTAGTCGATACGTGTTAACCGAACGCGATGAGAACCGAGAGGAAGCAAGCTGACAATTAGCGTAGAGAATAGATCCTTAAAATCCTAGAGTGAAGAAACAAGATATGTTAGCAATGACATTATCGGCATGTGACAGTGGTTCAATATAGCGGGAGGTACATACTCTAGTAAAAGGCCGATCATCTTCGGTCATGCGTAGAAGGCGAGACGATGTCTGATGCATTGCGGAAGCGGGCTTGCCAATCTTGATTGGCGGCGGGCGAGAGGCGTCTGTTTCGGTGTAGGGCTTAGAGGCAAAGGGCATAGACTTGGTGTTGGTCGTAGCAGACTCGGTTGTAAGAGACTCGGTCTTGAAAGAAGACCGCGAGGAGTGAACAGATGGTGTTTTTCCCAGCTGCGCAGGAGCTGAAAGTAGAGCTGTAGTTGGGGCAGCCAAGCCGGTGGAGGGGCGAGCAGGTGACGAGATAGATTCGGAGAGCGAGAAGGAGCCCAGGGCGTTGGCGGCCAGCGATATCAGGTTCTTAGTCTGAGTAGCAGTGTACGAGATGCTGCGGTTCCGGGTAGCAAGTGACAATGACAGCGACTGTCGACGAGACGAGAGCTTGGCCGGTGGAGGAGTCTGGATAGGCGAATCGGTGGAGGAAGTGGTGAATGGATTTGCTTTCGTAGCAGCAGTGGGCGTTTGTTGTTCAGGTGTGACAGTAGGAAAGGAAGAAGACGAAGAAGAGTCCATCTATAAGAGACGATGGGAAAAGACCACAACGAGGGAGGAGGAAGGGGATCGGGGCGTATAAGTACGGACGGTGGGAAGTGGGTGGTGGAGCACAAGAAAAACCAGAGCAAAGTAAAGTACAAATATTAGGACGTACTAATAGAGTAGCAAAACAAGCCAAGGCAATTTAGTTCTGGTAGCAAGACGACTGAACAAGGACGTAGACGGGAATGAGCCGCAGTCTAAAACAGGCAAGGCAGCAGACGGCTCAAGAGGAGTGCAAATGGAAAAAGAACGGCGGGACAGACAGGCTCTAGTCCTGGATTAAGTCCTGGATCAAGTCTTGGTCCTGGTTCGGTCTTGATCGTGGTCTTTTTTTTTCCTTTTTCCCTTCTTCTATGGTTAGCCTGGGTACGAGGAAGACAAGACCTGTACAGTACAGGTAAGACAGCAATAAATCAAGGATAAAAGCAGATAAAAGCAGCTAGTATGTGAATCTCGGAAGTCAGGCTGTCTGAGAATGAAGAGGGATGGGTGGATGGGATGGTATAGCAGCGTGAATATAGATGTATGAGACTGAAGAGAGAAAGAAAAAGGAAAGAAAAAGAAGGTTGAGAAGCTAAGAACAAGCCAAGCAGAGACCAATATGAGATCAAGTCGGAGTCGGAGAAAGAAAGAGGAGGGAGGGGGCGACAATAGATAAAAAGAAAGAAAAAAGAAAGAAAGTGGAAAAGCAAAACGAACAACGTCCAAAGTCAAATGGAAAGACGATGCCGACGTTGATAGGCGATAAAATGGAGAATTAAAGCGCCCGCACACAAACAGAGAAAGAAAGTCGAGACTGACGCCTAGTAAACATCTAAAACTAACTAATAGTCGAATAATGGTAGAATAGTAGTAGTATCACTGACGACTAAACTAGCACTAGCTCGTGGGACGCAGTCGCATTTGCATTTGTATTTACTTTATCAGGTTGCAAGTGCAGTCAGATAAATTCGGTTTAAGGACGCCAGATCCTAGTCGGTCGGGCATGCGCCATGGATCGTAGGCCTTGATTGGGGGGGGTGCTGTTCGGGATGTGGGTGTGTGAATAGAAGAGTTGAAGAAGCGCAGCAAGCCTGAGATGAAGGACAGAGCGTTGATTAGTTCAATTAGACAATTAGCAGTACCGCCTTCTCAAACAAACAAACTGACGATGGGCTGTCGATGTAATAGATACAAATAGAACGAGAAAAAGAAGAATAAGAATATCAACAACAATGTAAATGCAGCCTTGTGCTCATTACTATCTATACACGTCGTACACTGTATATCAATAAAGCAAGTCACGAGTCAAGGTATAGAAAATGGTGCCCGAATCGACCTCTACTGCCTCCACTGATACGGTAACTATGTCGTCTAGTGCCACGTTTTTGCACTAGAAATCGACAAGTCGGCACTTGCTTTTTGGGCCATATCAGGGTTAGATAAACTTAGGGTTGTCACTCGATTACAAGTTTGCTGTGACTATTTGTATTGTGTTTCCAACATGTCTTGTTATTATCGTCAAGATATGTCCTGGCCCTAGTCTATAATCTTCTCACCCATGCATCCTGCCTGCAAATGCTGCCAATACCCAGGTGTGGCTACAAGCCTTTTTTTTTTTCTTCTTTCTTTTTATTTTTTTTTTTAATTATTGGATAGCCGATGCGGGTGTGCCTCTATAGCAGCAGTAGGTCGAGGATTTACCTGCCTCTGTTCTTGTTCTGTTCTGCTTCTACTTCGTTCGCAAATGCAGGGATTACTATCCATTAGCCGAATAACAGAATCTCAAATAACAAATAGGAAGAAAAATAGAAGAAGCAAAAAAAAGAAAAACGACTGGGGTACCACGCTGTTCGGCCGCAGTTCAGAGGCTGCCCCACCACGACTACCAGCAGACAGAGCATGTCTGTACATACAAATATTTGACCTATTGGGCGATTATACATTAGCTTTGCTTTTTTTCTTCTTTCTTCTTTGCTGTCAAAAAGTCAAAAGGGCCTAAAGGACTTAAACGAGAAGCCCTAGAGGCAAATTATAGTCACACTAACAGCCCATATGTCCGGAGGCTTTATCTCCATTGTTCTGGAGACTATGCCGTGTGGACTTGATATATCGTGCGCAGTTGTAGCTGTATCTGTATACGTTAGCGATAGCATCATCACAAAATTTTTTGGGAGGCTTACCAATCACTACATAATAGGAGCGCTCTCCATTTTTGTACCTGAACACTGTCCATGTAAGAGAGCAATGTTTGCTTAGAGGACATACAAACAGCCTAGATAGATAGTATCTGAATGTCCCTGCGCTATAATCCACTTCACTGAATAGTACTAATCCCCTCAAAACCACGGACCTAGTGTTTCAAAACAAAAAATAAAATAGCAACAAGAAAAAAACAAATCATGGCGCTCAGCACAAAACACACCGCATGCCAACAGCGTGGCCAACACTGGCACTTGCTCAGCTGATAGTTTTCTTCTTGATAGCCTTCTATTCCTCTTTTTCTTACATTATTGTTTTATTCTCTCAAACAGAACGGACCACTTTGTTCGTTCTTCTTCATTTCCGTTTCAAGATGCCCAGGAGACACAAAGAAATATAAACACACATAAACAGGCCGCCCAAGCTTTCCTTTTTCTTCATCATCATTAAAGGGGAGGGGGGGGGGGATATGATATTACATATATAACGCTGTGAATGAAAACGAGGCCAACGAGGCTGTATCTTTACATATAACTGCAAATGGGACAGTGAGTTGAAGAAGCTTGGGTCGGAACTCCCTTCATAGAAGCACAAAAAAGAACAGGTCACTACATCACCAAAGCTTTCTTTTCCGCAAACCGACGCCTAGCCTTCGCATCAGGCCTGCGGCCACAGGGCTTAGAGACAAGCTATCACTAGACGTAATACGGGAGTTCAACACACAAGATACATGCCCACGTCAATTGCACTATCGTGTTGTGGACTTGACAGTATAAACACCCTCATATCTTTTTTTCTTTACCTGCTTCTTCGTATTGATTGCCGTGGGGCTGACAAGGCCACGACCAAAACTTGGCTAACATACATACATCGTAACATTCTAATGGGCTGAGCATGCCCTGAGCTTTCTTCACTTTAACTAGTATCATTTTCTTTTCTACACATGTGTACACTAAAGAATCACAAAGACATCGAAAGAGGATAAAAGGGGCCTTTGGGAGTTGACACTTTCTTTCCACCTTCTTATTAGCAAACTGGGTTCTCGGCGTAAACGAAGACTCCTCCCTCTTCTGCCTATCAATCCTCTTTTGACGAGACATCGGATCGAGATCTAGAATGACAATGTCCGATGTTGACGGCCCATCGGGCCTCCTTCCCAAGGCAGTAACGTTTCGCTATATAGTAGACAAGTGAGATAAAATCACGAGAGAGCTTGGTTCCTAAATAATCCTACGCCATCTCGTTCAAATCCGTTGGAGTCTTTTGATACAGGATCTATATTTTGTTGATATGAAATACCAACTAAATGAATAGTGGTATATTGTCTATCAGTAAGAATACATATACGGTCCATCGTTACGGCAATATGTATTGACCGAGACTAGAAAGAGGAAGCGTGATGCCATTTTTGATATATCAAAGTAAAGTCTATTTCTTCTATGTTCTTCTATGCGTTTTTGATCCTATTCATTTACCGATGTGCCGAAGATCGTCCTGGTCGTCTTTGGCTTCTGGTTACTTCTTTGTTTCTTCAACGCAGGAACCATGGGTAGAAAGTAACGCAAACATCAAGGGTTTCTTTCTATTCTTCTCATAACAAATAATAACAAAGCAGCTGTATCACCTTGCTTGTTTCTGTTCTTCACAGCCTTCCCCTTCTTTATACTAATACTTTGTATGATCGGACTTTTTGGAAATGCGCCAGTTTCGTCGTCCCCCCGCAAATTTCCGAACATTTCTTTGGACATTGATTCTACTTGGATATCTTTATTGTCTTGCTTGATCGAAGATGGGGTTATAATACATATTATCAGTTAATACTTGAATCTAGTAGATCAGGGTCTTGTATTTCTTAGTATCGTCAATATGGCATGACGAGTCTAGACGTCAACTCTAACGACTACTCTTTATTTTTTGTTTTCCTGTCCCCTTTAACCTTTTTGTGTGTCTTAGTCCTCTTTGGGTCCCCTTGTCACTATGTGATGTCTCGCACAGAAATGAACAATACAAATCTCTAGCGTGAACACAGAGCATTTGGAATATGAGATATATGTCTGTGGTGCAACGAAACACTGGTCAGCTTGCGACCATAATCAAAAACATGGCGAATATCAGATATACATGCAGAAGACTATTTAGTGGCATATCATACCAGCCATGGGTTGATGTTCCGAACAATCGACTACTTCCATGTTTCTGTATCTTCTTTCCTTTTCGTTTCTCTTATTAGGTTCTGTTTCCACTTGATAGTTGTAAGTATGAGTTTGACTTATCATCGTTAATGACTCCTACTTACACGCCCCCTGCCCCCTTGACTGTAAGAACTTTGGTTTCTACGTTTCTGGAAGCCCGCCAAATGACGGTTTTAAGGAGATTGCCAGCAGGGTAGTCATTAAAGCAAGACCCTACTCCAACACATAGTAGTCAGGCAAAGTTAGACAACGCAGACATATATTGATGCAGATGTTACTTTGGCTATGTTCGTCTTATTAATACATGTAAGCTTTGCTCTACAACTCTCTTTAACTACTCTAAGTCGCTGGTCCAACCTACGATAGCAGTGTATCTGTCATCTACATACATGCACATACAAGACCCTCACACATCATGCACTTGTCTCATTCACTCCAAATATACATAACAGATCGATTAATCATCCCAGGATGTTCGTCTTTTGGAGTTTCGCATGCAACTTGTGGTAGCATGACTTGATATTCCCAATTTGCTGCAAGCCAAGAAAATACTACCCTTGAGTAAGATATCCGGAATGTCTATAAGAAACGTATGGTTTTGGTTTCACACGGCCTAGGGAAGTTTTCTAGATAATCAACATTGAAAATAATACAAAACGTCATTTTTCCAGTCTAGCTCCTCTCAAGGCTAAGGCCTAGCCATTTTCAGATTCATCTCTAACTGATTTTTGCTGTTTTATTCTACATACATACAGATGCACACACGTCATAAGCCCCTTAGGCTTGTTTGACGGAACAAAAACAGTAGGGCTGCCTAATCGGGACGATGCTTTCTCTCTTCTGAGAACTCACGCCGTCTTTCTTTCTTGGTGTCTTTCATTACGCTTAAGGGATAGTTTGATATAGTTGTGTTCCAGAAGGGAGAGGAAGAATCCAAGAAGACAGAATGGCGTGCTCTATGAAGGAAAGAAATAAACTAATCTAAGAACAACAATGTTTCTAGGGAAGGAAGTTGGGTAACGTATCATCTAAGATAGCGTGGTTTAAGATGCTGTAGATTTTCTCCATTAGTAGCGTGGAATGATTTGTGGAATGTGAAATAAATGTATCATGAAAAGGTTTGTCCCCATTATTGACTAGGGTTAGGGTATAAATAATCTCTACTTCAGACTTTTATCAGCCTAGACTCCGATGAATTTGCCGAACAACTACGTACGGGTTTCCCGATCTCTTTGTTAGATCCATAGCGATGGAATATAAAAAAAAACTAGTTCATCTTGCTCCTAGTAAGGGATAGAAGCATTTTCTGTAGCAGGATACTAATTAATTATAAGCCCAGTTGCCGCCCACTTAGTTGTAGATATTCTGAACTTTCTAATTCTTGAGGCATCCATTGATTCCTTCTATGACATAATATTCACTTTAACGAAGACATATTAGAACAAGGAAACGTCACTTTCATGGGTCACTCAGGTAAATAGTGTTGTATTGCTCGTTATATCGGCAATAGCAAATGCAAAGTGGCTTGCCTTTAGTCTGACTATTCACCGCATTTCCTAGATTTCCTTCTAGTTCCGTCTAAACCATGGCTAGGGCACTTAAAGAACCAAGGCATATATCCCTGCTACAAGATACATGTATAATACTCATATGAAGGTTGTTGCTGTGTAGAGGTCTGGTTAGAAAGAGGATGTACAGTCGACGTGCTTTACACATACATATGTATGTGTGTGTGTGTGTGTTTGATAAAGACTCGTATACGCTTATAAGCGTTAAGAGTAGCATATAAACTCGGCTCCAAGACGGAAATTTTAGCGCTGCAGTACACATATTAAATTTGGATGTTGGTATGTCGGATGGTACGTACTTGTGGTGTGTCATTGGAGCATATTTCTGTAGTAATGATAATATTTGGTATAATTCACAAAATTGTATTGCAGGTATTATTGCGAATATGTTAAATAGTACAAAGATCGAGTTTTTTTTTTAATGATATCCCTTTCCATCTCAGTACATATAATGAACCCAAAAAGGAATAGATATAGCAGCATGTAGTCATGTAGCAGTAGCATGGCAAGAAAAAGCAAATATCTCCTTTCGCTGGCTAAATATGTATGATAAGACCCCTGCGTGCCATGCTTCTCGCGTGCTTGAGCTGTGATGCAAGCCAAGTTATTGACATAGCATTACAATACATTAAAATAGCATTATCTATAGTATTTGAAGTCGGTTAGTCATTATGCCATGTTTAATACTTTCTTACTTGCAGTTATGGTGGCTGACTATCGATGTTGCAATGAAGAAAATGGACAGCTGCACAAAGGAGCAGTTGTATAAGGCCCTGTATCGTAAGGCCCATCGACTCGCTAATTTATTTTTACCTGAATACGCTCTCTGTTGTTTTCCACAGGGCGTTTCTGTCACTAATCCTTCTATAATACTGCTCTGTATTCCCCATCCTTGATCTTGATATACCGAATCCGTAACCGAAACAACAGCATCTTTAGCACTATCAGCATAATGGGTCCATATATATTCGTACATTAGATTAATGAACTTGGCCTCTACAAATACAGCGGCTTATGACTCTGAAACACGATGTATTTGCTTAGTGTATAGATGCATTAACAAACTGACGATATTGCTTTCATTTTCTTTACAGTCCCTTGCTATAAACATTATTTGTCTCGAAAATCACGAGCGGTGAACGACTCAGGCAACAAGAAAGCATAAAACAACACTTCGATTTGACGATCGGCGTTCGCCGGGCATGAAAGGTGAGGGAGGGGTAAGACGAGCATCTCTCTTCGAGTTTGATGTACAGTTTAACTGTTGTAAAATTTGTAAAACAATCGACCAAGTCTGCTATCACTTAAAACTACCTTTATCTTCTTGTATCTTTAGCTGAGAACGACTTACATGATTCGTATTTTGTATTAATATTATAATATCTTGTTAGGTCGAAGCCCTCATATTTACGCCCTGCGATATATCGAAGTAAGAATATATACGATACTATCACAATTCCTCTTTCCTGACCAACATGTGTTACATTTTGACCTCCTGATTCGGTGCATTCTGTACATAACTTTTACTTTGAAATGGAGTTCTCATATTTCCTACTACCCTGGTGTCCTGAAGCTTCAGGATGTGATCGATCGATATAAGGAGGGAGACAGGCAGATAAGCAGGCAGGCACAAAAGAGTCTGGTTCTTTCTAGAATATATATCTCTTAATATTTGGCTCTCATTTCATGCAAGCGCCCCTGCCTTGGTTTTATGATTTATATGGTTCTTGTGATGGTGTTCCATATCATATCGGCTAGGGTAACTCTGGATTTTGACTGCGTGTACAAACATACATGTAGACATTTCTGAAGTATCATATCAAACTTTAGAGTCTCAAGCCTCCCATGCACATCACACTCATCACCCCCTTCCCTACCCTTGTACACAATATATCGAACGTATATTTGTATCGACGTGAGATCACACGATAGAAGCTCTATAGCCTGTTGTTTGATGCCTTCTATTTAACCAAAACTATACGCTGCAAGGAATGTTTGTATTCTGTCCTAGCTAGCAATAATTCTACACGACCTTCTAGAAACATGGGCCCTTAATTTTCTTTTCTTTTGTCATGATCCGTGTTCCAAGATATCCGACCTGGATACTCCGATGAGCCCAGCTGGGATTTTTTTTTAGCCTGCTAGCATCTACAGTCTCATATACGATGATTGCCTTGATGTCAGCCTCACATCAATATTTGTAGTATAGGCTCCAGACTAAACCTGACTGAGTCGGCCTTGAGCTAGGCTAACTAACATATAAACCAGTGTATTGTGGCATTTTCCTTCTAGAATGCCGACTAGATGATAGCTTAATTCGTTCGTATCATCTGACGTATCTTATTTCCAAGATGCTTGTTGTGTTTGGGCTGTCGTTACAGCCAACTAACCGGCATTATGGAGTCCTTTTGAAGTTTCTAAAGCTCTAATGCAAGTTCATGCTTTAGGTCTTATGATTTCTACATTCTTGGCCTTATTTAGTGAGAAGTACATTTTCTATGATATATAAGAGATGTTGAAGAGACTAAAATAGATAGATCATATCACGTTAGGCTGTGGAACAGCTCACGTGTATTCTTTCTAGAAGGAGATATAGAAGTATGATATGATGCAGTTTCCACATACCTATATAGACACGCCTCCGTGGTTCGCAACTACTGACAGTTGTAGCATGTACTAAAGTCTAACTACAGATATATTCGCCATACTGTGAATAGTTCCGAAGGCAGAAAAATACGACTCCAAGGCCATCATCGATCCCCTCTTCTTCATATTAAAATCAACAGTAGTGACGCATCTATAAGAGGCGCAGTAGCTAAATTGCTTACTAACATGGTAACCGTTCTGACTACATAGCAAGCATAGAGCACCTTGTGTCATTATCAGAACGATTGCTGCCGAACACTAGGGATCTCCATCTTTTGTTGGCCTGGCTTTTCAGCTTGACCCCGGACATCATCAACTCAAGCGAAAAGCAGGCATATAGCAGGAGACTTGAATATCAAAATTCGTCTATCATTGAGTAGTGTTTCGGTATGCCGGATACCACGATTATCTGGGGGCTTTAATTTTACCATTGTAATCACTTGGATATTCGGAAACAAGGAACCCAACCATTATCATAGCATTCCCTTGACTTCTTTCGTATTATTTCTTCGATAACACTCCTTGGTTTCTTTGATATATCTAAATATAGTTAAGATGATGCCCGGCATAAAATCCACTCACATTTACGGCCGTAAGCCAAGAGATATCTGTCAAACTGGAGATGACAGTTTAGGTGTACACAAATACTGACTTGCTCGGTAGACATGGTTCTCAGGGCTATATTGATCCCTCGACGTTAGGAAGGATAATGGTCTACAGGGAAGAGAACTAGAAGGGAAGAAAGGAAACAGAGCCCATGATAGCTCTTAGCCTAGCTGTAATCTTTACCAAGGAATAACACTTTCCGAGAGAATCCTAGTTGTAGATATCCCCAAAGCTTCTCTGAGTAGTATAGTAACGCTCACATATTCATTTTATTTTAACTATTTCTTTTATTCTCTTGTTTCCTACTCTTCCACCCAAAGCGTCGTCTTGCAGATTCCTTTAAGGCGGCATCTCGGACTTGAATTGATTCCACGTCTACATTGTATGATTAGGACAGGTATGTATTAGGTAGCAGCAACAAACTAAGTCAACGGTATTTGAGTAGATAATGTGGTAAGAGTTCAAGAGTCCCCTTCTTTCTCCCCTCGTGTGTATAATTAAACTACATATATTTGCTTTGCTTACTTATCAAAAGATACGAAAGAAGAAGAAGAAACACGAATGGCGAAGTTCCGCCCCGAGACATAGTTCTATATGTACATACAGATACAGATACATGTGTATGTACATAGCATGTTTCTCCGCGTCCTTGTCAACGATCTCTTGCTGTATCCTGTCAGAAGTGTCACCTAAAAGAGAGAGAGTCTCTCTCTCTTTTCTCCTCTTCTATCCTCGTTATTGATTGCTCTGACTCTCGTTCCTTTCCCCCACTTGAATTCAACGTAACCCGATTTGCCTACTTTGGGAAACAATTCCTAAAGCAAAAAGACGTAAACAAAAACCGCACTAAAGAAGCTTGCGCATCATGTTTTTATTCTTCAACTGGAGAACTATTGCCTATTACTAACTTACCCACGGTGTAGATCAGTGAAAACTTATGATTCTTTGTTGTTTTCAAGAGTCCCAGAACTCCTCATGGTGTAGTATCATTAAGGATTTGTCTCAAAGCCCAAGCCACGTCCGATAGTCAAGGTTGGTTTGACTACAGACGAACATTAGTTCCCAATGCCTCGCTGGGCTTTTGGCTATGTTTTTATCTATCGATTGTGGTTGCTAGGCTAACTAGATATGAGATACTACAATATTACATGTATGCCTAACACCCCAGATAGGGCACTAGTCAGAAGATGCAAGGTCTGCTTCGGCAAGGACTAGCAGTAGACCGCTGTTTCGTCATTGATATACGTTTCTATTGTGATCACTAGTTAGAGGACTCCTGAGGACTACACGATATTATTGGGCGTGGGTAGTACTATACATGGAGCTCTACAAAGATCCTTTACAAGTAGACCGTGCTAAGATAGGGCTTGTCTAAGTAAGGAAATACAAGAAATACAGGCCTTATGACTGTTAACGACTAGTGAATATGTAGTAGGGATTGAGTACTGTCTGAAGATATCAGTTGTATATTTGCATGGAATAGTACATATACGCCATGAGATATACAACTATGGTGGAACATGGAGTATCTAAAACGATATACGGTAGCCGATGGTATCAACATTTTTGTAAGTCATCTCTACGAGCTTCTAGTTGGGATGCGGTGAGGCAGACTACAGCATTGTCTATCCATATGTCCTAGATAGAAAGAAGAAAAAGATTTTTAAACATTGTTGGACAACAACGGGCCGGACCTAGTGTTGAACTCCTCCTTTTTTTTTGGCCTGCTTGTGTACAACTCAGAATTGACAACAACGTCTCTTGACTGGCTAGATATACGAGATGACGGCGAACCTTTTATTGGTCAAGTTTGACAAGAGGCGTTGTTTTATATAGCTTGTATTGTTTGGCTGTCTCTCTCTCTTTATACAATATGTACATGTATATTCATGCTGTACGCGCTGTTATAACATGGACTATCTCAGACACGCTACTGGTTGCATATCAGCGTGGAAGATGCTGTGCATTCTATGGCTTTTCAAGCCCTAGGCACCTTTTTTTTTTTCATTTCCTAACCTTTTTTAAGGTTATTCTGTACTTCACACGGATTCACTAGCCATATATCTGGTTTTTCTTTTGGTTTTTTTTTTTTTTTTTTTTGGGGGGGGGGGGGGGGGGGGGGGGTTGCGGTATGTGTGTATAACATGAATAAATGAAAAGCCAGTATCTGGAATAGGCTATCTTTTCTGGCCCAGTCTTAACTAACAATACACATATTATACATTGTACGAGGAAGCTGCAAAGATGGACAGCAGCCAAGCACGTGGCAGGAGCAAAGGCGGCGGCTACTAGAAAAGGCGAACAGAAAAAGAACAATGTTCATGATTGGAAAGAAAACAGTTTGTAGCTGAAAAGAATCCAGTAGTAGAGAGAGAGAGAGCAGGCTGTCTACTTAGATCAGCTCTGCTGGACTTCCTGGTTTCGGCAGGCAAATGCTAGTTGAGTAACAGGCGCTAACTGAGTGGGCAAACAGAAGGACCAGCCCAAATATGTATGTAGTAGAGTAGGTATGTATGTTATGTGAGGTTCTCCGTTTCCGTCTTACTTGTTCACCTACCTTTCCGCTCAAGCCACAGGGTCGATCAGCAAAGGAAGAGATATCTTGTAGAAAAGACTCTGTTCGTTCATTCAAACACCTAGTTTAAGAAACTTGCGCTGTCTCTGTCTTGTCTATATGCATATGCAACTGAGTAGATAATCGATGCTTGGGCCAGCACAGACGCACTGGAGAGCCTTTATTTTCTCGGGGGGGGGGGGGGGGGGGGGGAATTAGAGTCTGAGCGCAGGTTTGCTTCTCTCTATCTGGTATACTATGATATACTGCTAGTCTATATATGGGCAGTACTAGAGCAGAAACAGAATCAAGCTGTTGGTGCTAAAACAGCAAGCTTGACAGGGAATTATTTGTATTTCAGTTTAGCTATCTGACTATGGATTGATTTGGAGATGGTCAAGAACAAAATATAGAGGGAAAGTTGACGTCTGAGCGTATGCAATGCTACGTTTAGGCTTAAGGGCCGACATTTCCTATGATACAGAGATAGAGCATAAGGATGGTTCGAATGGATTAAACATGTGGCTGGATGGAACCATGAACTAGTGCGAGGTTGTTTGTATTGATGGTAATTTGTATTATCTTAATTTTGCATTGTCTCTGATAGATACTTAGTCTAATAGCCAAGGCTAACAAGTAAACTAGAAAAGAGCCAGGAGAAAATTACTCTTCAGCATAGATATATACATATGTCTATAAACCTTCATGGTTAAGATACAGAACTCATGTGTCCAGAGAGCCAAATTGTTGACGTTACAACTAAGGCCTTTTGTGTTCTTGGCAGTTGTTTTTCTCACATGTATCTCTCATGTGTTCTGCAATGCAACTGCGGCACCAGCTTACCTCTGGATGAGACGGTGCAACGAGGGGACACGTGGGAGAAAAGATGTCCGTAGTCCTTCATATTGTGCGTTGTCTTAGCTATCCATATTCCAATTCCGTTCAGCAAGAGCCCTGTGGGGAGGATTTTGCTTACTCGCCTTACTAATCGACGAACACACTTGAATATGGCTCTCTGATTCTTGGCATGGTCTGGCCTCGTTTGTGTCTCTGCCGATAGATCATCCGCGATATGTAGATAAAACACACTATGAAGCGATGGATGGGTTCACTTCTCAACAAATAAGAAAAATATATTCTACTAGTTGAAAAGGGGGATGGGGTGGGCTCGGATCAGAGATCAGATACAACGTCAAATACATGTACTAAGCTTTGCCGTTTGAAGGGGAGATTGTGTCGACATTTTATGACTTTCTTAGGCCTAGTGTAAAGGCATATGTACATACAACTCTTGTGGTGCCGATAACCCTGATAACGGCTATCAGTATATAGGGTTAGTTGTGTATCTGGTTGGTGCTAAATCATTGACTTATAGTTTCACCTTTGACAAACGAGCCCACAAGCCACAGCCCTTCCGAAAAAAAACAAAGAGTTACCATATATGCGACTATCCAGTCACGAATAGCTATGCACTAACTGTATCGGAGACATACGCTTGTCATTTTCTGACCTTCCCTCCTGTCGCTATACACTCATGCCTTTCTGTAATTATATCTCCGTATCGGAGTTTTTCTCTATGATATATGACATGAAGCTTACCAAGAAATTCAACGACTATACATGTACTATTGGAACAGCACAGACATTTGTCTATCGATGTTCTGTTTGATAGATATATCAAATTTCGAAAAAATCACGTGTTGTTCCTTCTGTCCCTTTCCGGGGAAGACGAAATCGAAATGGATGGGCTTCATCTCGGGACCGATAACGTGGACTCAGTGCCGTCTGAAAGCTTCATGATGAGTCAACAAGAAAGAGGGGCTATCAGAATATATGCAGTTGTAGTAGCCTCTGAATGATGGTAGTGTTTAAGCTCCTTTAGCTGCCCCTCCAATCCACTTTGCACACAACTTATCGAAGCAGCAAAAAGTCAAGAAAGGGCGAGAATGTGAGGACTATAGCATTGGGTCTCTCCTTTACTTCTGTATTGTTTTTCATCGGTATCGGGAATATTTGAGGATGTATTCTGCAAAGCATCCATGGCTGGTTTGACGCACCAGGCTACCGGGAAAGTACAAACAAATCAATCCCTATTCCATTTCTTTCTTTTGGGAATAATTATCAGCCTAGGTTGTGTTGAGTAGGTTAAGCGATGGCGTGCATGAATTTGCAGTTGGGAAAGGAAAAGGCATAGAACATGAGTACCGTTACTTAGTAAAGATGTGGTGTTGTTGCAGTCTATAAAATTATGTATGTGCATATATATATGTACATATCATGTGGTTGATAAGATTAAAGAAGTCTTGACTGCTCCCTTTAAAGGAGGGTCTATTATGTGAAAAGGACCAGAAAGGGGAAGAGGTAAATAAGCCTTTTTCAACTTGCATAAGCCTTTCACTTGACATTCACTCTTGGATCTCACGGCCGAGATGGGCTAGGACATCTTTGCGACCCAAGCTTTTTGCACTTTTTTCTTCCATCAACCATTCTTTGCTAGCTTAATTTGACGATTCCATACACAATATAAAATGTGATGTCCCTTTCCTTCTATATGTACCGCTCGTTACAGGCCGCCCTTCTCGCTCGCTTAAATTGGAAGAAGTCAGAAGAATAGCACATGGAAGCCTTCATGTGCCGAGAAATATACAGTAAACGACAAAACAGACGAACATTATAACTTGTTGCCCGGCTCTGGGGTTTAGCGACTACATATACGACAATACGAAGTCAAATATGAGGGCTATAAGAAGGTTTACTATATGCAATCATATAACAAGATAACCATTGATTTGTCATGGCTTAGCAGGCGAATGAAAGAACCAACACTGTTGAAACGGTAACAGCTGAATTTTATGGGCGAATTGTATAAGCACGAAAATATGAGAAGAAATATATACTACACATAAAGTGACCTTCTTGATTTGAAGTGCTATTTTTGCACTGTTTACTTTATTTCTTGCGGAACCTCGCTTAAAAATAACCCACGACAAGAAATAACGTCCCCCAAATGTGCAGAGTAAATAGGAAAATAAACCTAATATTGCAGGTCTTATGATACAAATATATAATACGGCAGTCGTATTTGCCAGACAAACAAAATTGGATATAACACAGCCTTTGTTGTAAAGGCAGTATAGAAAGAATTTAGGTGAGGTGAAGATACAAGTGAATAAAATGATAATCTTGGGTACTGCTTACCAGGACTTGTTTGACATCGGCTCGCCGCAACCCACAGCCTGGCAGACTGCAGATCGTAAATAGTGAGAAAGAGTGCCTACAACGTAGGCTCCATGTCAAGATATGAAATGTCCTTCTTATTTCGTGTATCTTTAATGTGGATAGCGCCTAATGTTATTTGTACACATCAGCTCATTCCGATGCCGTTGCTACGTTCTGTCAATATCTTCCACTATTTCTCTAGTTAATAGAACATTGAAGTCGAAGGAGGGTATCGGTTAGTATACGAGGTACTACTATAGGTGCTAATAAAGTCTGGCAGCTGCTCAGTCATAGTCCCACGTGGCAAGTGACTAGTTTCTTAACAGACCTTGCAAGCATGAGGCGGGGCGTGTTGAGTGAACAGAAGATGTCTTTGTTGGATTGTCTGTTAACTTCCGTGATATCTCGTACATTTCCTTCTAGTTCATATCATGCGGCATCCCGAAACCTTTGTACCTTCTCTCGTATATATGACCACACAGGGCCAGTAAAAAAGACAATAGGCAACTAACCCGTGTTGCCTGTCTGCCGATCTAAGGTGACAAGATAAAAGGCAATATTAGTGACTCATTCTCTTGAAATTACTGTTGTACCACAGCCTACATTGTCTCTGCAGACGTCCGGTCGCGTGAGATGCGTGGTACAATAGTCTTGGGCTAAACCATGTTATATTGTATATCTATCCTGATAGTTACATGAACACATCCTAGATGCTTTCTCCTACTTCGTGCATCTATACGTACATATCTCGGCGCTGCAGTATTGCTTGGCAGCAATGTAACATGTAGGTAGCCAAGCTTGTCACTCTACTAGCGTTGTTTATGTACATATATTCTAGTTGCTTTTCAAGGATTCAGTTCCCCTTTGGCGTACCTATAACTATTCCTATCTTCCACATAGGGTTCAGTGGGTTCTTAAGCGGCTACGGCGGCTGCTGTGCATACTCGTAAGTAGGCGATTTTGTTGGCTAGTGCTATTACTAGTGGTACACACAGCACCAGATTCATACTTAGTAGAACACTGAAAGTCATGTTGTGCTCACTTGGTCTGCTATGCCCCGTTCCATTCTCATATCTGTTTTGGCCGATTATTTTATAATGCGCCTAACCACTAGAAAGACGTGTTGCCATGAGAGTTCCCATCCCATAGTTGGGCCATGTCTCCTGTTTCGTGAGTTTTGCGTAACGAAGCACAGGCGGACACACATGATATATACAATTATTGATTCCCTATCATGGCCAATATCGATCGATTTGCCTCAATATTTCTAAGTATATATTCTTTCCCTGGTCTGATGGGAACGATATATAATTCCATATATCATGGCAATATAACTCAATAAGACAGCAAAAGGTACTACTCAGTCACTCTGGTACTTTGGCTCCTGTTTATCCCGTGTTATTTCCTACGGATATTTCCTGCCCAAATCGCCCGCTAGTCACCGCCATAGACAGGACAGGATAGCCGAGTTGTTGAGTTCAGGGCAATGCCAGGCTAACAGAGACAAAAAGGAAAACGCCCAGAAGCAAAAAGTACATTCTAGAACATGTGAAATGTTCGAGGCACCTAAAAAAAAAAGAAAAAAAAGAAAAGAATCTTTCCTGTTTGGGTCCTTTAGGAAACCCAGCCGAGTGGATGACGCTTTTTTCTACATTAGCGTCGACCAAATATACAGTTACTACATGAATGTACAATCACATATTAACCCAAAAAAACACGGTATATCTCCATGTCAGAAATAAGCCATACTATGTTGATATTGCACATGCATCGATGCAGACACCATCACATGGCTCTTTTCCTGGCAACCGCAGTTTAGCATTACCAGGCCGTACATAACTGTACATGTAGACAGTATCTACATGAATTTTGATAACCCACGTTGCCGTCTCATCACGATATTCGATTTTTAAATGGAAATATTCACTGATCTTAGTCTGATTCACTAGTTCCAGCTATAGCCTATAGGTCACACGTTTCTACTGATTCACATGCAGATTTGATTCGTAATTAATGTGGCTGTTCTATTCACATCATCACATATGTATTATTCACATATAGCTATGACTGTGCACGTGATAGGAACAGGAAATTTCGGAATAATTTACGTACCAGCACTGAAATCAAACCTATGTGCAATTCTATATTACCTATCTATTCATAGAAAGAGGTTATATCAATATCAACTAGGGTATTTCAGCAGAAACTATGATATATAGTATTCCATCATATAAGAATCATATTGTGTCTAGACTACCGGAAAAGGCCACTAGAAGCATAAAGAAGGAGGCTATCTCCCAGACTTCCATAAGCTTAGCTAAAGAAGACCCAATCAGGAATAGACTCGGCCGCATATATGAGGCACAGTATCTGCTTGATCGTCGTGTCTGTTTAGCCTAGAGCAATGTTTATCTGTATATCAAAAATCATTTTGCAATGATAAGGAGGCAAAAAAAACGCTTATGAGTTCTCCTTGATTAGGTTGTTGATTTTGATAGGCAGATATTGAGATATATAGTTACAGTAGGTCCATGCGGACTTTTTATGTGTTTCTAGTTTATCAAGAGAGCATATATTTGACGTTCAAAACTATATATATCCATCGTTATCCTTTCTAGTATCCGAGAGTTGGACTGTGAAACCGGTAGTCTTGCCACCAACATATCAAACTAGCAAAACAATGCCCATTTTTAGCGCCTATTTTTCAAATGTATAGCACGATAGTCTAATTTCATTACCATCTAATCTCCTGATATCTTTAACGGCCATTCCGTTAACTTGGCGCTAGAAATTGCATCGAGATAGAAAGAAAAAAAAAAGGAACAATGCTCAGCCTAGAAAACACAAACTAAATATCCTGATACATCTTTTCTTTTGGTCGTTCTCGTGACGTCCGGAACTTCCATATTGGCTAGACCCAAAAGCGGGCTACTGCCACGTGGCTGCCTATTTCTTTAGCCATTCCTTCCAGAAAGACCCGAATAGGTAAATAGTGGGGTAGTAAGCTTGATTATTTTTTCAAGTCACAAACCCTAACTTAAAGGTGGGGGGGAGGGGGGGGGGG